>CM075938.1:29359154-29661098 GCA_038030265.1 Corythucha ciliata
CATACAAATTGATTGGGCGATTGAATTTTCAGTTTCAAATGCCATGTTTCTTGCAGCCGAATGGTAAGGTTTTCAAGCGGACTTTTTGGTGGAAATGGACGCAGTCACACAGTCATGACTCATGACTTAGCTTCTGGGGTTTTAAACCGGTCACTCACGTGCAGTTTGAACTGTCAGTTCAAACTGCACAGTTTAAACTGTCAGTTTGGACTGTTCAGTTCAGTCCCCCACACACGCACAGTTCAATTCTTCAGTTAACATAATGGATTCCAATGAGCAGGACCGCATTGCCGTTCTCGGTTTAATTTGTGCAGTTATTCATCAGGAAAGTAACCAACCTAAAAGACGCAGCCAGTGGTGCAAGGAATGGTTGACACGGCGGAAACAATCGTCGGATATTAGCAATTGAACTGAGAACTGTACAGTTTAACTGTGCAGTTCACCTTAGCTGAGGCGAAATGCCTCAAATAATTTGAACTGAACAGTTCAAACTGACAGTCTAAACTGCACGTGAGTGGCGGGCTTTAGGTTTCCTGGGTAAAATTAATTTTCAAGAGCCATTGAACGCTCACAACGTCGTTACCTTCCAGGCTTCCACAGTTTAGTCAAAATAGTCAAGGGGTGTGACGGTACGCCTTTTATTTGGAACAGGTCCAACTGTTCCAGTTCCAGACTTGGAACAGTTACGCCTTATCGGTCCAGTTCCAACTGTTCCAAGCATGGGAGGGGGTGAGGGGGAGGACGTTTCCTTCTCGTTGCGTCCCCGCGAGCGTGAGGCTTCGGCTTGAGAGAGAAAGAAGGACGAGACGCTAACAAGAGGAGAGGAGAACTTCAGGCATCTTTCCCCTCATTTTCCTCACCGTCACTACATTCCGATTTCCGCTTGAAACAGTGTCTCCCCACCATTCACATATTAAACTGTTCCAGTCTTCTTTCTCGGTATCGGTATCGGTACCCGTACCGGTACGTCTCCTTGTCGGTCCACACCAACCAATCGTATTTCAAAGTTTTAAACTGTTCCAGTACTTCCTTTCCTTGTCGGTCCACCCACCAGTACTAGTCGTATTTCAAACTGTTCCAGTGGATCGACAAGAAATATAATTTGGAACTGTTCCATACCGGTACGCCCTCTGTTAATAGTCTTTCTGAGCTTCAAGTGCAAGTATTTTGGCGGATAAACGTGATTCTAGCAGGAAAGTTTTCTGTTTCTTGATCGAATGAAAGTGTGCCCTGGGAAAAAGTATGCCCACTACTAAATTGTGAACAGGAAAATTCATATTTTCGGACATAATTAATGGTTTCACGGCTAAATAGCTGGTTTCTTGTTCCTTGTCGGTGTGGTATTTCTGGGCTTAGTTTCTACAATGGAGATGGTAAAGGGGAAAATTATTGACAATTTTCCAGCGGTTTCCTGGCTTTTTCGTGAAAGCATATGGTTTTTATACTTTTTCACAGTACCATCACACGAACATATTGAAAATTTCATGGCATGACATAAATGTCTCCGTGTGTACAAGCTTTTAGGGTAATAAAAATAGAAAAGGGTTGGCGCATTTTTTTTCAATATCAACGAAAATTTAAATTGATATGAATTTTCAAAGTAGGGAATTTTATGGGCCAGCTAAAAACACCCCGCGCCATGTTGATTTCATATCCGAGTGTGATGACGTCACTTAGTTCGAACCATATTCGACAATAATGCCATTAACACAGTGAATATTGCTTTATTATTCAATTTTATTGCTTTTTTTCGAGAAAGAAAATAATAAAAATTTGAATAAAGATTAAAATATTATAAATTATAATAAATATTCGAATAACATTTGAACGAGCCTCACTTGCTCTTGGCGCGTAAAGCCGGATACACACATGCGGTACTTGCCAAGTAACTTTCAAAATATTCAATCAATTTCTAGCAATTGCCTAGAAACCAACCAGCTGAGAATTTCAAAAATGTGTTGTTCGTTACTTGGCAAGTACCGCATGTGTGTATCCGGCTTAACACGAGGATGCTTGTTTTAGCGGCGAAAGATTCCCAAAAATGTAATGAAGAATGAAATAAAAAATAACTCCACATCTTTGAGCTTCCAGCAGATCGTTTACGATATCTTTCCTTTTCAACTTTTCCAGAACAGATGCAGTTCTTGTCTTCTTGTTGCCTAAAATGTAAGGAAATAATTTGTACGCTCTGTTCTTCGCAAACGCTTCCAAATTTGCAAGAGTAAGAATATAGGTGTGTTCCATTGTTTTGTACTTCCATGTTTCCTACAGGAATGGAAGTATGGTGATCGTGAAAAAAATCGAGTCCGAGCTGACTAATCATTCTTGATGTACAATCTCAGAAAAGTTGAAAAAGTGGTTTTCGCCATGCCGTCGGTCTGTCGGTCTTTAGTGAAGGAAAAGTTCAGCATTGACAGTTGTTTTCATTTATTATTTTCAGAAATTCCAATGAAATGCTGTTCGTGCTACACTTTTCCTGCAATGGAAAATAATCCATAATAGTCCATTAGAATAGTTTGTAGGGCGTGATTTATGGAGGTTCTCAGACTAGTTGTACGGTGAATAAGAGTTTTTTCCTCTCTACTGTTTTACTTACTCTTTGAAAGAGCAAAGACGCTTAATATGTAGTACTATCATGTGACCAAACAAATCTATTGGTGCTTCCACAATCCTTACCCGTCAGTCGAGTCCGTTGGTACTCAAATCGAGAGGGTACAACTCCCGGTTTCGCGTATGGAGCCCTCAAAGTAGGTGAAAACGTCCTCAGGTACATGAAGTTACCAACGTCATTTTCAAGCTGAAAAATGTTTCAATGACTTATAAGAATCAAGAAACGGAGCAATGTTATCCTGACTTCATCCTTCGCATTCAGAGAGGAAGAGCCAGAAAACAAGAAGAAACTACTAATAAAGCCATTGAAGGCTTCCGACCTCTATGATTATATATTAATTGAATTTACTCATATCAAAGTAGTATTCACATCAGAAGAACCTTGTAGATTGATAGAACCGGACCATGTTGTTCTCGCCTGCATGCTTTGAACCACAGGAGCTGTGTTATTCATAGGCACCGTTATATAGTCTTCCCGGAGTTTTTAAAGTTGTGCTCTTGCATTGAGGCACGAAGAAGTATTTGTACATATTTTATTGCGCCTCAAAGCAAATGAATAAAAAGTAATAGCAATAGTAAGATAGGACTTGGAACAGCGTCGCAACTCATGATTTAGTAGCAGCTAGCTAGAGTCAATGGCTATAAAATTCGCAATAAACACTATTTTTTCCGGTGAGGGAAGTTGTGAAGGCTGACGCCATCCTTCGTTCCCAAGTGGCAACCAAAAACACATCAATCCTACCTGATTCCGTCAACCGAAACGTTCGTTTTAGATACAGGTCACATTAAGACTTGATTGTCATCCTTTTGCAACACAATTCGAGCAAATGAAAACTAATTAAAAAAAAAAAACCACTATCTGGAGCAATCAACCACGTTACTATTCACAATTTGTATGGGAAACCTTTGACACAGAAACCTTCAATCTCCCCGGGGCTCTTTCACTTAAATCCGCCTGATCGCGTTCCGCTCCACCCGCCCCGAGTAGGTGCCGCACAAGGTGGTAGAGCTATGTAGAGGTGGCGCAGCTCCCCTCTTGCCATACTATGACGAGGTTGGGAATTGACGTCATTCATAGACCTCTACAGGAAGAAAACGATCGACTGCTCCTTTGCGCTAGCCATTCCCCATTTTCCATTTAGCATTTTCTACAATTTCTCGTTAAGAAGGAATACATGCTGGATTTCGAACAAGGCTTATGTCTCTAAACCAACAATTTGCAATTTTTCACTAACGCTAATATTGTCAGGATGTATTCAACGTCGTCTAATTTTTCCTTTAAATGTGTGCTGTGTGCTCGAAATTGAAATCAGGACACAAACACACTAACTCATTTACCTCGATATTCGGGTCGTGTCGAGAATTACCATAAATAGAGTGAAAAATTAATTAATAATCTGTCTACACCGAGGGCCGTTTCTAGCCCTCGCGGGGCCCGTAGGCGAGAACTATCAGGGGGCCCCCTAACAGCTGGTGGATAATTTAAATGTATACTAAACACAGACGTGGAGAGGGGTTTTGTTCAAAAAGGAGGGGCTTCAGAAATTGTATGCTTTGCTCTGCTAAAACTGGCTTGATAGCCACTCGCATCCTTCAAATCTAGGTATGACTACAGTCGCAAAATATGGCAAAAACTGACGATTTTCGTGCCTTAAAAATGACGACCTAAAAATAGCGAAACTGGCGATTGCAGCTCTAAAAAGAGCCAAACTGACTTCTCGCGCCCTATTAATTGCTGGACGCACGATTAGCGCGCCATGAAAATGCCTTAAAAGTTTATGATTCCCGCCCTAAACATAGCTAAATCGACGTGGCCTTGACTTCCTAAAAACAGCTAAATTGGCTCCACGCACTCTAATGATGGCTAAAAACTGACGATTCGCGCCCTGAAAATGCAAATGACTAAAATAACGGATTCGTGCCCTGGAAGTATCAACACCGGTAGTGTTTTATTTTTTTGAGAACCACGGTCATGATAGTTCAAATAAAACAAGTGGGAGAAGACCTTCCTTTCTTTTCTTTGCCTTCACGATGAAAAAGCTGCAACCCCAAGACAGTCACAACCTACAAAAAGATCCGAAAACCCCCCAAAACAGACTATTTCTCAGTAAAATGGATAATATTAAAAAAATAGGCGATTCATTCATGAAACTACGGGCTTTTTTGCAATTATTAGCAGATTAAATCGAACAGTATTTTGCACTTCTATATGGACAGAATATTTTGCTAGTCCGGCCAATAAAATTACCTGTCTGGTCGGCTCTGTAGCCGTCAAAAGTGCCCTAATAAGCGGCTTAAACGAAGGAGCTGGACGCGGAATGTTCACAAACTTGGCAGGGACACGATCAATTTAATCTAAAGTCTAAAGGGGAACGTTTAATAACTCTCTTGGCTATTTGAGAGTTCGTTGGTATGTTATATCTAAAAATAACATACCAATATCACAATAGATAATAATTGTTATATTATCTAAAAATGTATAGTTTGCAAGATTCATTATTTCTTAAGGCGCGTTTACACCATAGTGTCCCGCGACACTTGTTGCTTGAAATTTAGTGTCAGACACAAATTTCCTTGGTGTAAACACAAACTTCCAGAAATTTTTATCAGAATTAGAAGCGTGCAGCTTATCTTTCGGAAGGCATAGAATACGTAGTTTTGTATGGCGATGAGGTGATTTTTTATTATTTGTGAGTCTTCTCGTTCACTCAAGGTAATTTAACATATCATGGGAGAACTCCGAGTCCACGGCTGAACTTGGGTCGAACCCTCCGACGAGGGCCCTCAGCTCACCGAGCCTCTCCTTCACTTCAGCTATCATCTAGAAGTTAAAAATGTATTAATTTAATTCTACAACTAGCTTACAATAAACCATAAAAGTATTTCTCAAAGAGAAAACACTGAATTGATAACACGAATGCCTTCCGAAAGATAAGCTGCACGCTTCTAATTTGTATAGTCAATAAATTTCACATCTGGCACTTTACATTTATGTCGAGACACTCGGACACTTCAGTGTAAACTCACCTTTACCATTAGGATCAGCCTATACAGGGTGTTCGAAAATTCCGATGCTCTCATTCGAAAATGCAATTTCGCGAGATCTTTAAAAATCGAATTTCCAGGATTTGGCCCTTTAAAGCCTCAATTTGCCAGATTTATTTTCTTTTAAAATCCACGATTTGGTTCACTTTGGCAACCAATTCTCGTTGATTTGGCTATTTCAAATAGACATTTCGGGTCGTGTTTGGCTCAAATACGCCAATTTCACTTTCACATGTCTGGATATTTTAAGACCATTTTTTGTGGATCTGGCACCTTCAAAGCCAATTTCTCTGATTTCCGTGGTTCGAAAATCCAAATTTGCGGGGCTGAATTCTTCAAAAAACCAAATTATTCGGATTTTAGCTCTGTAAAACCCCAATTAGGATTTTCTCTCCATCGAGATTTTTTGTAATTATTTTTATTCCAAGCCGGGGGCCCCCCCATGGGTCGGATTCCCTAGGCGGTTGCCAACCCCCTAAAAACGGCCCTTTACACCGTTCGAGAAAGAGAAAAGTAACTATAAAACCTAACAGACGGTCAGGCAATCAGACTTTCTGGTCTATGAGTGACGTAGGCAGTCCTACTCAATTCCAAGAAAAGAGCTCTTGGTGCGCCACCTGTTATATCTATCGCCTTGGGTGCCGCAGATTTCCCCCTGCACATTGGTTGGGAGGGGTGGAGACTGACGTCACCAGCAGTCCTTTGCTCCCGATTGCTCACCCCAGAGCAAGTTAATTTTGAAATTGAAGTTTATGAATTCTCAAAAATCACAGCCCAATAACAATTAATAATGTACTGGGTCCAGCGCACTGGCGGTTGTGGGACTGCTCGTGACGTAGGTGAAGGACAGTGATCTGCGGCACCTATGGAAAATTTAGTCACCTTGGGCCTTGGGCCAGCCCATAACGTAATGACTTGTCTGTCACTTTGTCACCAAGGCAAACTATTTTTTATAGTGCTGCCCCCCTATTCTGTAACTCTTAACGCGTGCGTTGGAGAAATTGACAAGATGAATGAATAAAAGAAATAAGCTGAGAAATTTTTCAAACGCACGCGTTGTGAGTTACAGATTAGGCCCGCAGGAGCGAGTTTGAGCAAGGATTCAAAAATTTCAATGGTTATGAATAGAACGCCTCTACACTTACATAAGAATCATGTGAATTACTCTAGATTCTGTCCGCTCAGTTGAACGAAGTGACGCCAGACATAACTGAGAATCAACTTTTAGTATGTATTTTTCGTTTTCTTTCAGGACATGAACCTATCACTATCGTTTTAGTAGCTCTAGAAAAGTATCCGGATATCTAAGAGTATGGCGTCGGCAGTACCATCGCCCACGGAATGTGAAAAAAAAATTCCCAAACCCCAATTAAAAGGGCTTCATATGAAGTATACCAAGACCTTGCTCCTTGGTACTTTCTTGTCGGTGACGTTCGCGGGTGTTGCGTTTAGACTTCTCTACGTCAACCCTCGTAGGCGACGCTACGAGGAATTTTACAAGTAAATTCAAATTATGGTAGTATAGTGGCCGTCACGACCACAGACCCCAGATGGTTGGTGGTGGGGAAGTAATGTACTAAGTTGACTAAGAACGATGAAGTATACAACCCCCCTCCCCTCCCGATGACAACCCGCTAATGGTCTCCCCATTTCTCTTGTACCTTTCGTCGCTTCTCAGCAAAGTGATGTGGGGAGGCGGAAAAGGGTTTGAGAGTCAGTGATAGAAACAACCAACGAGAGGATGCTCAATAAAAGTTCTATCCCTCACTGAGTGACCCACTCTTCCCACCTGTGTCGCCCGCTGAGATATTTCTGTTCCTATACGTGACGGCCACTGTAGAGCTCGATATGCCTCTGAAACACTTTATTTTTTTGAAATAATCAATTAATTAATCAGGACGTACGATCCCGAAAAAGATGCTGAGAGAATGTGCCGAATCGGCATATTTGAGTGCTGTAATTCTTCCCACCACGAGAAGAACGAGGACTAAGTTAGTTCTAAGTTCTCACCATTGCATGCAAATTTCATATTGAGCTTTGAATAAATCCGCCATTCCATTAATATTGTTGTTGTTGTTATTATTACTATTAGGTATTATTATTATTATTTAAAAACGAAGAATTCGGAAGTTCAACTTCGTCGGAACTTCGGAATTCTTCGTTTTTTAAGTATTTGACACACCATCACTCCTCCGGCCAACCCTCAGCTTATGTTTTGTTGGATTATTATTATTATTATTATTGGGAGTGGAGGATGTCGTCTACAACAAAGTACGTATGCCACGGAGCAGTGAGCAGTTTCAATAAGTTCACGAAACAACGTTCTCGTTATAGTAGCTTGAGTCGCTCCTTCTTTTATAGTCCAGTCATTCGGTATTAGCACGTGGACAGCTCTCAGCTTTCAGAGCTACTCGGCCTGGTCTCATCAGTCGGGCAATTGAGCCCGAGTACGAAGTCGATGGCCCGTCAAGAAGAACATGAGTCCGTTTTAACCAAAGCGGAACAGAGCGAGGATTTTTGTGGAATCCCCACTCTTACGTTCGGATTACTTGATGACGGGTGGGACAAGTTACTATCTCTGCAACTTTTGATTCTTCGAAGGTTTTGAGCAGTGGGTGCTCACTCAAGGCGGGGGGTGCAAAGCTTCGAAGGGGGCACGTCTGATTGGCTCCCCCCGAGATCTGTACCAACCTAACTAATTGTCAACAAAAATGTAAACAAATTGAATTAATTATTTTTTCTAAAACTGAATTATTTGTGTTCCTTTTTCTCGTTAATTTAACGAATGAAAATTGTTTTTGTACGAAATTATTAGAGAATACTTTAATAATTGGCAACATTTTTTTCTATCCAAATTGCGGTCATTTTTTTGAAAAAAATTCCGCTTATTGTTATTAAAATCAGCTGAAATGAATATTGGAGTGTGGAAAAATCAATGATTTATCGCTTTCTGCATTTTCTTCGAGTGTAATTTCGTTGTGATTAGAGTGCTGACGTAACGGACACGACGCCGGAAGAGTTGAACTGCATGCTCACTTTAACAAAATGACTAAGTAAGTATCTACATATTTTCAACTTTACTTAAAATAACTTGCAGGGGGGTATGTATTCCTTATGAACGCAGTTAGTTTTTAGCTCGATCAAATAATCAAATCCCTCCTAATGAACGAAATAAAGTAAACTTATTTTAAACTTATGGGGGAGAACTTTTTTTCTCTCTATCTGGGTGCCAGTACCATAAATACAGGGATTTCTGGGATATTTTTGCTTGGACGTCCTGCCTAATTGCCTATACTGAAAATACTTCCACGTGTATGAGAAAATACCGATAGTTCCTTTTTCCCAATCTTTTTGGCTATTTTTTGCCCTTCAGTAAATTGTTGTGTAGCTTTTGGTTGTTTTTCAAGGGGAGGAGGTCGATGTATTTCGAGCCCAGTGAGAATCTACCGATTCTAATACTTTTTGGCCCTCCATCACCGTGTCAAGCGTATTGAATAATAATAATAATTATAATTATAATAATAATAATAATAATTTTCCGATTGAAGAAAAGAAGGGCGCGTTTATTCCTACGAATCACCTCCTTGTTTTTTGTAGCAAATTGACAGACATAAAAGATCAATGGTTTATATCCTCTGCTTTCACACACTGTGCTTAATATGAAATACTCCTAATTGTTACCAAATGTACGTGTTGTCAATTCTCATTGAGTAGTTCGGGAACACTTCATCCTATTTAGGAGGGGCAAGGATATCCCTTAGCAATATTTCTGACTTATTTCTTTTTACTAATTGTATATTCCTATTATTTACAGAATGCACTTTCAGCACGATAAATGTGAGATCTGTGGGTGTTTACTTCCCGCAGTATTTTCTATTTCTTGTTGCCGATCCTATGTGGTAAGAAACGGTTTTTCAAAACTACTCAGTATCTTTTATTGACGGGATTAAATTATATTTTCTGTTTTAACCATTAGGCGCACCGTTTGGATTACGTTTTAGAAGAATGAGCGGATCCATTTGATTGGATGGAACGTCCCATGCCGCGATCATCAGATATGCGTGATCTTCTCTTCGAAGACCAACACTTCATGCCTCCAACTCAACACGGAGGGAGACCGCTGCTTTTTAATTACGTTATTCCTATACTTTAAGCTTTTCTTTAAGTAGTTTCAGTGCTAGTATTAGCCGTCATCAACCCACGTCCACTGAGGTGAACCACGGGGTCTTCCTCCTGTATTACCTTCTCCTTCAGACCATCAATTCAAAATTCATTGCTTCCTCAGGGACGCCTGTTTGTAAATTACGGAGGAATAGTCTTCCTTTACAGTGCGTCCAAAAATTTATTATGCGATTCATCCCACTTCTACTCCAAGCTCTATGATTGGGCGCTAATTGCTATCTAAGTTACCATCATATACGCCATCACTTCTGCTTGTGCGAGCAATCCTCTTTCTTTTGCCTATCTGGCTATACTTTTGGTGTCTTCAGTTCCCTCCTTTCCTCATTAAATTCACGTGATTCTTCTCAGCCATCGACTTCATCCACTGATAAATCAGCCAATTAATCGGTTCGTCTTTCTAATTGCCCAAAGTACAAGCAACTAGCAAGATTCAAATGTTGAAACTCCTTCACTAAAAAGTTGAGAAAAAAAACGCGAAAGTTTGGCTCTGGGTAACTGACCAATATGATTGCTCAATGAATTTTAATTCATCAGGTTTTTCACTGTGGTCTGAAATTATTGTTCTGAGCAAAACAAAGGCAGATTTTGAGTGGAACTGGGCTAAATTGGTAGGGAATTCGTCGGTGAGAGGTAGGGAGAGGGGTAACCGAAGAGTGTAAACGGTGAGGGGAGTCCTTAACAATTATTTGTATTTATTTAATTTTTTCTTGGGGGGGGGGGCTGGAGCAGATTACGTTGGGCGTTTACCAGACCAGCTGTGTGCATAATATTCTTAAGATTGCGCCGGCCCCAGGGGATCTCTCAAAAATTCGAAAGCCTCTCTTAAATTGAAAAACCAACAGTCCGCCTCCGGGAACCAAAATACCATGTTATGTACGTAAACCTCACCTCCAGATCGCAATTAATTGTTTCCTCCGGAACCTCATAACAAGGCGACCTACAATACCTATAATTTTGTAAAATATTGAATAATGAAAGCCGTGATTCGTAATCCCCCCTCAAACTGACGTATTTTCACCCCTTTCTCAGAGCTGTTCTGTTGTTCTTGAGACGTTCTTCTTGAGATCGTTGCAATGTCCACTGTTAATTCTCTTGAAAACCCTCCAAGTACTTCTCCAATTATAAACTCAGTAGTCTTAAATAAAATAGACAGAAGATTATACTAGAGGTCCAAGCTCATGTCCAACTTTCCTCTTTGTACAGAGAGGTTCATTCATGACTCGTCCCTTCGACTAGAGGAAATACCAGATCGGGGTGGTAAGAATCGCACAAAGCAATTCACTGACAAGCGTATTATAATTTAATATGAATCTACTATGTTTATTTTCTTGAAAGCCTATTTTTCTGGTGAATCAGAAAGGGGTGGGGTTGTCGCAAGCTTCGTATTATACGACAGGTTAATGTTAAATCCACAATATTTCTGTTTTATTTTCTGGGCAATCTCAAGTCTTACTCATTCCCTGGTGGGGAATTCGACATAATAGGTATAGGTCTGACTCAAGCCAGGTTTTAAAAGAATGAGAGACACCATGAAAAATATAATTTTCCTCCTGTAAATATGCAATCAAGTCGTTAGGTAGTTTTAGATACTCATACTGAACTGTGAATAGTTATTCAGAGTTATATTACTGTGCGAGCTATACAAACAACACAATTTTACTCACTTTGCTGCAATATACCACAACCTATTACTACTTGTGAACCGAATTATTCCACCTACTATTCTGTAATTTGTATACGGATTCTCATGTTCTCACATCCTATGATGCTTCATGAAGTATTCCTCTTTCATAAACCATTCAACTTGATCGATGTACCCTGAAAACCACTTGAAGTATCAACGAAGAAAATAAAATAAATTAACTCAATTTGACTTCCTGCCTTTTTTATTTTTGAACTTGGAGCTTCGCGCCAAAAAAAAACCAGAGGAGGAGTGAAAATTAAACAAAAGTACCATGGAAACAAAATTTGGATGAAGAAGGAAGGGGGAAGTGAAGCTAACCTTCCCATTTCCCCCCGAGAAGCTACCTTCCCTTGGCTTCGAAAATTTAGCGAAGTTTCCCTTCTTTACGACAGTATAGTTATTATTCTATGGTTTTGAGTTTCTGTATTCTGCTATCGCCTTGACCATAATTCAGGCAGCGCTGCAGTTGGCCATTTTGGGAAACAGTTGTTGTGGGTGATTTCCATTAGAAAATAATAGAAGACTGCCCACATGAGCTAGTCGACCAGTGATAAGGTCGACCAACATTACGCACTCGTTCCCAAGTGGCCTGTTTAGATGTTACCTTCATGTATGATGGTTATCATTAGGTTAGGTTATGTTGTTGTAGCATTCTCCTTCTGTTGATGAGCACGTTGTGCACCATTAATAAAGTAATACTCCAATGTTTAATTATTATTGAGTTTATGACAACTAACATAAACATGGCGCGGTCGAAAATGTCTTTATTCCTCACTGACCTGAAACCTGAAGTTCACCGTAAGCATTAACTTCGGGAAACAGTTGTTTTGTTAAGTGAGAAGTTGCCTCGTACAGTGTCTCGAACTATTGCCCACAATGTCGGAATTTAATCGGCCCACAGTTTTGAGTTTGGAAGGTGACCTCGCTTCAAATTTTCAACAATTTGAAGAAGAAACTAGAAACTACATCATAGCGACGGAAACCAGTGAGAAGCCGGTGAACGTGCAAGTGGCTCGTCTCAAGAACTGGATGGGGTCGGACGCGTTGCGACTTTATAAGAGCATTTCGTCATTAGAAGCCGATGAAGAAACCGTCGATACAATCCTGGAAGTGCTGAAAGCTCACTGCACTCCAAAGTCTAATGAAATAATGCACATTTTCAAATTTTTCAATCGCAAGCAAGGAGAAAATGAACCTTTCGAGCGATTTTACTCGGAACTTCGCCAGCTAGTGAAGCCCTGCAACTTTGGTGATCAGGAAGAAAAGCTTCTAAAAACTCAAATAGTACTTGGAATCTCCTGCAACGACGTCAGAGAAAAACTATTGAGAGAAAACCTCACCCTGGCCAAAATCGTTGGCTTCTGCAAGAGTGTTGAGATTGCCGAGCAAAGTATCAAACTCATAAAGTCTTCGGACAAAGTCGTGGCGTTGGAGCCAGTCACAACTACATTTCGTCGAGTTGACCGTGCGCCGCAAGGACGCACCCCTAATTGGAGTAAGCCTGAGACTCGTAGACCATCCCTGGATGCTGAGACGGACCGATGCCCCCGATGTGGACTCTATCACCGATTTGATGCCAGCTGCCCTGCTCGAGGACAACGTTGTGGTAAGTGTAACAAGTTGAATCATTACGCGAAAATGTGCAAGAGCACAATTGTTGACAACAGACGCTCAAT
The DNA here is from genome assembly GCA_038030265.1 of Corythucha ciliata. Lineage (NCBI taxonomy): Eukaryota > Metazoa > Arthropoda > Insecta > Hemiptera > Tingidae > Corythucha > Corythucha ciliata. The sequence goes on from CM075938.1 coordinate 29,372,352, forward strand.
TAAATCTGTACAAGCTGATGGATCTGATACTCTAGATGATAGTTCTAATTTTTCGGTTGGGTGTGTTGCTGTATTTAATAGTGGTGTTGTTTACATCGACAATGTTGATAGCCCCTTAAAGAAATCATGGACTATAAACCTGTCCATTAATGGCACATTACCTGTTGTTTTCAAGCTTGACACAGGAGCTGAAGCTAACATACTAGCTATTGGAATCCTAAAAAGTGCCCGAGTCCCTTATACCATTTCCAAGACCTCAGTCAAGTTGGTAGCTTTTGGAGGTTTCAAAATCGAGCCCCTCGGCCTCACGACTCTTACCGTTACATTTAATAACGTCAATTACTCTATGGAATTTATCGTTGTTTCTTCTGATAAATGTACGCCTATTTTAGGCCTAAATGCATGTTTGACGGTTGATTTGATTCGGCGTGTTAATCCCCTCCAAACTTACCCAAATTTCGTTCAATTTTTAAATGCTAACAAAGATGTGTTTACTGGAGTGGGTTCATTCCCAGATAAATGTCGGCTAAAGCTTACTGATGACGCCATTCCTCGTGCTTTTCCTTGTCGAAGAGTTCCATTTAAAATAAAAGATAAGTTGGAAGCCACTTTGGAAAAATTGGAAATCATAGAAAAGGTAAATGAGCCCGCCGAGTGGGTGAACAATTTAGTTATTGTAGAGAAGCCTGATTCGTCACTAAGGTTATGTATCGACCCTCAAAATCTTAATAAGTACCTACTCCGGGACTACTTTGAAATACCTACAGTTGAAGAAATCAGCATAAGATTGGCTGGGAAATCCTACTTTTGTCTGATTGATTTAAATCAGGGGTTTCATCAGGTAATTTTAGACGACGAATCGAAAAATTTGTGTTGTTTTAGCTCCCCTTTTGGCGTTTACCGCTACTTGCGGGCCCCTTTTGGGTTATCTGTGTTGCCTGAGATTTTTCAGAAGTTGATGACCAAGTATTTTGGCAATTTACGAGGGGTTCAGGTCTACTTCGATGACCTTTTGTGCTACGCAGATTCAGAACTCGAACTGAAGCAAATTGTTGACGAGGTTATTAAAACCGCCAGGAAATTTAATATCAAATTCAATGAGAATAAAACTCAGTATTTTGTTGAGGAAGTTAAATTTTTGGGATTAATCTTCAGTAAGGATGGACATAAACCAGATCCCTCTCGAATACAAGTCGTAAACAACCTTCAAAGTCCCAGTAACGTTCGTGAACTACAGAAAATTTTAGGTATGATCAATTATTTAAGAAATTTTATACCAAATTTATCACAAATCATAGCTCCTTTCCGCCTCTTACTAAAAAAAGACGTTGTTTGGCAGTGGACAAAGTCACATGAAGACCTTTTTAGCAAAGTCAAGGCCATGGTGTCAAATATCACCATGTTGGCATGTTTTGACCAAAGAAAACCCATCGTAATCCAAGCTGACGCGAGTAAAGACGCTCTTGGGTGTGCTTTAGTTCTGGAAGGAAAACCCATATTGTACTGTAGCCGTTCGATGACCACAACTGAGTGTGATTATGCTCAGATTGAAAAAGAGTTATTGGCCTTGACATACGCCTTTAAAAAATTTCATAACTATGTCTATGGGCACCCGAACGTCACTGCGTTCACTGACCATTCCCCGTTGACCACAATAATGAAAAAAGATTTGTGTAAAATTCAAAATAATAGATTACGTCGCCTCAGATTAAAACTTCTACCGTATTCTTTCGACATAAAGTACTTACCTGGTAAGAATATGGTCCTAGCTGACCTTTTGTCCCGCAACCTGGCTTATACCCATGAGCCTGAGGATCAAAGCATGCAAGATGTTGTGCACACGGTGGGTGTTACACTATCATTCTCCGAGTTTCAGCACAAAAGATTTATCCTTGCCACCGAACAAGACAACACATTATGTCAAGTTATTAAATTTTTTAAGTCAGGATGGCCGCAACAAACTCCTGATGGTGAGTTAGGTCACTATTGCAAGCTTAAAAGTGAAATTACTGTAGAAAATGGACTGGTTTATTTCAACAACAGGCTAATTGTTCCTCTTGAATTGCGTCCTTTTATTTCTAACCTATTGCATGAAACTCATCTCGGCTTCGAGAAAATTAGGGGAAAAGTTTCGAACTTTTTCTACTGGCCCGGAATAATGTCAGACATTCGCAATAATGTTTCATCTTGTTCGTTGTGCCAGCGATTCCAACGCTCAAAAATTAAAGAGGAACTTCATCCTCATGATGTTCCTGACACTCCTTTTTATAAAGTTGCCCTGGATATTGGTGAATTAAGTGGAAAGTTTTACCTATTTGTTGTAGATTATTACTCCAGATGGCTGGAAATAGTTGTGATTAAGGACAAAACCACAAGGTCAGTCGTTGAAGCTTTAAAGCCAATCTTTTGTTCTTTTGGAATTCCTAAAATTATTGTTGCTGATAATAATCCCTATGGCTCATTTGAATTCTCCAAGTTCGCTTCAGAATGGAACTTCGATGTTGTCCTCTCAAGTCCTCGTCATCATAAAAGTAACGGTCTTGTAGAGAAGGCTGTTGGGGTGGGAAAAATGATGCTCCGAAAATGCGTTCACGAAAATCAAGACATTCAATTGTACTTGTTAAATTATAGAAATTCTCCAGTTGCGGGACTGCCATATTCCCCTGCTCAACTTTTAATGAGCCGCAATCTAAGAACGAAACTACCGGTGAACATTGATAATTTGAAACCTAATATCGTAAGGGACCCTCAAGTAACATGCAGACAGCCTCAGGCGTGCATTTATAATCGAAACAGCAAACAAGTTGACACTTTCGTTGAAAATGAAAAAGTCCTGGTCCAGAATGTTTTTTCAAAATTATGGGAGGACGGTGTAGTTGAAAAATGTTTGGGTTTCCGATCATATTTGGTACGAGTCAATGGGAGGACTATCCGGAGGAACTCGATTTTTATTCGAAAATTGAAATCAAATGATAACAAGAGTCCTGTTTCCCCAAAACCTAGAGTTCCCTTCCTTGATTTTGATTGTTTTCCTGATGTTGAGAGAAGCACCTTGGGCTCTCAGCAGCCGAATCCCGACACCCAGTCTGACCCTATCCCTCAGCCAACGATCCCTAGCCCTCACCCTCAGCCTTCGAATTCAAATACTACAACTAATGACAACTATAGAAGCCGAGTTTTTATGAAGTCCAGATCAGGCAGATCCATCAGACTTCCTAAAAGATATCAAGACTAAAATTATGTGAAAAATATTGATGCAGCTGCAGCTTTTGGGTTTTTGTATCTAAATATTTTGCTTTTGTTGTGTTCCATTTGATCTATTTTATATTTTTTTTATTGAGTTGTTTCCTTTTATGGCAATTTTCAATTTCTGTTGTTTAAATTTAAAAAAAAAAAAAAAAAAAAAAAAGTTAAAAGATGAGAGATGTTTAGATGTTACCTTCATGTATGATGGTTATCATTAGGTTAGGTTATGTTGTTGTAGCATTCTCCTTCTGTTGATGAGCACGTTGTGCACTATTAATAAAGTAATACTGCAATGTTTAATTATTATTGAGTTTATGACAACTAACATAAACATGGCCAACAACAGCGCTGCTAGAATTATGAAATAGGCAAATAGTGCAAATTAAGCACAACTATGAGCTCTTAAAGGGGTTTTACAGATGATTTGGTTGCTTTGGCTCGATTTTTGGGACCCCACGAATTTTTCTTTGGGCAGTGATTACGTTAGCATCAGCCCTTATGTCCAAGGAAAAGCCTCGCAGCAAAAAAGGCGCTCGCCACGTTCTAAACCCACGACTTTCGTGAAACGCTTATTTTTGGCTACTTTGAGGTGTTCTGACGTATCCTGAGACCCTGACCCAAAACCTACGTAACCCCCTGCATTTCTCAATTCAGCGCGAAACTTATAAACCGCGTTCATATCGAAGCGCTTTGAAAAATAGCTCAAAACGCACACTTTTGGCCAGTCTAAGAGGCCCTAACTGTAGGCCACAGGGGCGTCCACTCGTCAGTGGCCGAATCTTGGAACAACAACAGTGCTATATAAGTTGTAATAATAGGATGATAAGAGGGCGTGGATTTTCTATTTTGACACCGGTCGTGAGGGGGGGCTAATATCAAGGTCTATGTACAGGGTGGTCGGTTTTGAGTAGCAAAAAAAAATTGGGTAATAGTACACCAAAAATGGGATAAAAAAGTACTATTCGGATAGTGGCCTACCTCTTTTTGTTTTCGAGTAATAATTTTTTTAGTGATTTTTAGGCGCAACTGTTTTTTTTTGCCAAAAAACTGTTATTTCTCAGCTTCTACTTCACTTTTTTCCCAAAAGTGATGGCAGTTTCGCAATCTACGGAAAATTTTCTACGGAATGACGCAAAATTAATATTCTAAATTGTCAAAAACGCCTAAAAACGTAACGTTTTCATTGCGTTAATGCAAAAAACCCAAGAATTTGACTTCACAAAACAATTTACTGTGAAAACCAAAAATAGCTCCACACGTTGTCAAACAGCACAAAAACTTCTCCGTTTTCCCAGCTTTCCAACGGTGTACTCGAAAGTGGAATTATCTCCCTCCTTTGGCGAGAAAATTCGAAAAGAAGCGAAAAAGTCATACATTTTGGGCTAAAAATGTGAATAATGACAGGTGCGAAAATTCATTTGTTTGGCTCTCTTTCTTGAGAAATCCAAGCTCTGGCACAGTAAAAATTAAAATGTATTGCATTATTTAAAGAATAAACAACAAACAAACAAATTAATAAAATGGACGAAGAAGCGTGCGCATTTAGGGCGTCTGCTGGTTTTTTTTATGGGGGCTGGGCTGGGATCGTCGGAGACCGAAATCACTGTCTTGCTGGAAAATAATATGTTCCCTTAGCTCTGGGTCCATTCCGTGAAGAAGACGTGGCAATTCGACTTGCAGGAAATGCAGGTAGCCTTGCCCCGTTCTTTCGAAGAAATATGGGCCGTTCGGTCTCTCCGACGATCCCAGCCCAGCCTCCTAAGAAACCAGCAAACGCCCTAAATTCGCACACCTCTTCGTCAATTTTATTAATTTGTTTGTTTGTTGATTATTCTTCAAATGAAATACATTTCAATTTTTACTGTGCCAGCGCTTGGATTTCTCAAGAAAGAGAGCCAAACAAATGAATTTTCGCACCTGTTATTATTCACCTTTTTAGCCCAAAATCTATGACTTTTTCGAATTTTCTCGTCAGAGGAGGGAGATAATTCCACTTTCGAGTACACCGTTGGAAAGCTGGGAAAACGGAGAAGTTTTTATGTCGTTTGACAACATGTGAAGCTATTTTTGGTGACAGTAAATTGTTTTGTGGAGTCAAATTCTTAGGTTTTTTGCATTAACGCAATGAAAACGTTACGGTTTTAGGCGTTTTTGACAATTTAGAATATTGATTTTGCGTCACTCCGTAGAACATTTTCCGTAGATTGCGATACTGCCATCACTTTTGGAAAAAAGTGAAGTAGAAGCTGAAAAATAACAGTTTTTTGGCGAAAAATACAGTTGCGCCTGGTTAAGCCGACTTCTGTCATGTGATCTGCCAAAAGCTCATCTTTGAGCTGCGTCCAATGAAATACAATTAATTCAAACGCGGGCTGCTCTTTGATTGGCTACACTGCAGCTCAAAGCTTAAAATGACACGGCCCACATATGTGAAGATGGCTTTAATCTCTAGAGCATGTTATGAAATCACTAGGTGGGCATCCTCGAATCTAGTCGAAGCTAAAACCACGCGTTTCATCATAATGATAATAGCCCTCCAGGGGCCGTATTCCGAAGCCGTGTGAAAATGCCGCAAAAAACGGTTGCTATGACGGGATAATGTTATTTCTTATTCGGCGTCCTTGGATCCCACTAGCGGGATTTTTTCCCGACCGTTCAGAATAAGCCCCCAGGGGCCTTATTCTGAATGGTCGGGAAAAATTGCCGTAAGCGGGATCCAAGGACGCCGAATAAGAAATAACATTATCCCGCCATAGCAACCGCTTTTTGTGGTATTTACACACGGCTTCGGAATATGGCCCCAGGTATCTGTTGCTCTCCAACGTGAATTAGAATCCTTCACGGAAAATCAAGTACATACAAGTAAATTATGACGCTATGACAACCATTCGCATTGGAGAACACCTAGGAAAAATCCCTGATGTTTTTTTTTTATTATTTTTGCTGTAATACGGGGGGGATTAGAGTACGATGGGGCAGTGGGGTAATGAAATTGAAATACCAAGCGGAAATAAAACGAGTTATTCTTTGTTTATTCCTACCAATCTAAACAACATAATAGGTCTGTTCGCGAACCTACACTAGGTTGCCCGAGGGTACACTCGGGCGCCCGAAAAGCGTTCGCGAGCAGACGAGTGTAGTTAGTGTAGCTAAGGCTGCTATTGAGGGCGGGCAGGTGGACCGGAGCTCGCTCAGGAGGATTTAATTGAAGGAGTCCCTAGGAGATTGAAGGTTTCGGTGTCTTAGGTTTCACATACAAATTGTGAATAGTAACGTGGTTGATTGCTACAGATGGTGGTTTTTTTATTTTTTAATTAGTTTTCATTTGCTCGAATTGTGTTGCAAAAGGATGACAATCAAGTCTTAATGTGACCTGTATCTAAAACGAACGTTTCGGTTGACGGAATCAGGTAGGATTGATGTGTTTTTGGTTGCCACTTGGGAACGAAGGATGGCGTCAGCCTTCACAACTTCCCTCACCGGAAAAAATAGTGTTTATTGCGAATTTTATAGCCATTGACTCTAGCTAGCTGCTACTAAATCATGAGTTGCGACTTAAATTAATTCCAAATAATAATGATTTAGGAGTACTATTAAAATGGAGGGAAAATTATTTAAATAAGTATCTAGAATACATGAGCTGGTCTCCTCATGTAAATAAAGTCGTAGATGATGTAGACTCTCTTGATTTAACAATATGTGAGACCATTGGTCAAGTTGCTAAAGATACGGGAATGGTCACTCGCAAAAACGTGAGACGAAATAGTAAACCCTGGTTAACGAAAGACTGTTTTCCGTTGAGGAAAAAAATGAAGGCAAATAAAGGACCCCTATTTAAGAGAGTATACTCAGGCAAAAAAAGATTACAGAAAGGTTTTGAAACAAAGTATAAAGAGCCATAGAGAGAGTTTCCTGAGTACGATTGTTAGAGCCAAGGAATTTTGGGACGCTGTGATCCCCTTTATAGGCACAGGAGAATTCATTTTGGTGAACTTATAAAGGTAGAAGAGTGGTATTCGTTTTTTTGTGAGGACTTTGGAAAGGTGCAAAAAGGGAATTCAGTGGAGCTAAAGGAAGTCATTGACTCGAAATTAAACTTGCCAATTTTAATTGATGAAATTTGTATTACTCTCAGGAATTGTAAAAATAATAAGTCGCCCGGGGAAAACGGTATACCATATGAATTTTAATAAAAATCTGCCGAATGCATAAGCAAAAATGCTTTTTGTTCATGCATTTTTTATTTAATAAGATACTCGAAATTGAAAAAATACCAGAATCCTGGTCTACAATATTAGTTTCAATGTTGTACAAAAATAAAGGAGAAAAAACAAATCCCAATAACTATAGGCCTATTGCTTTGGCTATTGCATTTTGAAAATATTTTCCCAAATAATTTGTAGAACACTCACGGATTGGTGCGAATCAAAAAAAATTTTACCGGAATGGCAGAACGGATTTAGAGCGAAGCGATCTTGTATGGATAATATCTTTACTTCGAATTCACTGATTCAGTTACACACTCGTAAAGAGAAAGGTAAATTATATGCGGGATTTGTAGACTTCAAAAGTGCTTTTTCATCTATTGGGCACGATATATTATGGTCTAAAATGGTGAAAATTGGCATAAGTTCGAAAATAATTAATACATTAATGGGTTTGTACAGTCGGGCAACAGTCAAAGTCAAAGGTAGTTCGGGTCTGTCACAGGCAATTAAAGTGACGCGAGGATTGCTGCAAGGGGACCTTCTTTCCCCTATCCTTTTTGGAATTTTTTTGATGGATTTGGAGGAATATTTGGTAGGGAAGGGGGTAAGAGGTGTGTCTATTAATTTTAGGACTGAAGTGATACTTCTCGCATATGCTGACGACATTGTTCTGCTATCCGACACTTATGTTAATATGATGAAAATTTTCCGATATTTGTATAATTATTGTGGGGAAAACAAATTACAAGTTGATGTTCAAAAGACTAATATCATTTTATTTCGTAAAGGGGGGTATGGACATAAAAAAAGACACACGCAGTTACCATATGGGGAGGAGACTATTCCATTTTGTAAAAGTTATTTGTACCTGGGTGTTTGGTTTTCCCAATCCGCTAGTTTTAAAAAGGCTAACATTCAATGTGCGTCAAAGGCGAAGACAGCAGGAGCGGCTACCCTATCGCTTATTAGACGCGTGAAAATCAATTCGTTAAACTGTATAAGAAACTGATTAATTAATTAAGGCTTTGGTAAATGTAATTATGATTTATGCCACTCCAGTGTGTACAATTGAAAATTTTGAGGTGTTAGAAAGGGTTCAGTTACAAATTTATAAGAGTCTATTTAATTTACCCCAGTGTACGCCTGACTACAGTGTAAGGTTGGAATTTGGTTTAGAGCACATTTCATGTCGTATTTTTGGGTTGGTCCTCACGAGGATGTGTCAATTGCTTAGTATGGAGAATGATAGATACCCTAAAGTGTTTTTTTTGAGGCAATATGAGCTACTTAGGTATGGGGGACAAAAGATTAAGAACAACTGGGTTAAGCAGGTACAGGAAATATTTGTCGACCCAGTTGGGGAATTGGACCCATGGGATACACTTAGTCACGATACTTGGATTGCTAGGAAAAAAAGCTTGGTAAGTAAGTACTCTGATCATCGTTTTAACCAAGATAGGGTCAGATGTGCGCAATCCAGTGCCTTGCTTTTGTATCCAGACTTCAGGTGAGTCCAGGGACTTGAAAACTACTTGGAATTAAACCTCCCACTTGAGCTGAGACAAATTATCGCCCAGCTAAGACTGTTAAATAGTTATAGTTGTAGGATAATAAATAGTGGTAAGATATTTAAATTTGGAAAAGACGAATTTTGTGATAATTGTACTAAATATAATAGTTTAAGACATATGATTGAAGAATGTGCACTTTTCGAGGCAGAAAGATCAAAATTTAATCTTCCCTGTAAGGCTGGAACGACTAATATAGATTTGTACTTAGTTTTAGAAAGTTCGAAAGCCTCAATTTTAAAAGAATTCGTTAAATTTGTATGTTGTATTCTGGAGCTTACTGTAAAATAGATTAATGTCATGTATATCTGTAACAATGTATATCTGTAACAAGTATTCTTCTGTAAATCTGTCAAAGTCTTTTTTGTTTTTTTTTTTTTGAAGTAGATAGTTTTTTTTTGCTCTGTTGGAGTTTATATTGTGTGTTCCATTGACGGTTATGTATATAATTTATTGTACTGTTATTTTATTGTATTATATTGTGAAATAATTCTATTGTGTTGTATAATGCCATACTGAACTCTGTTGTAACATTCGTTTAATGAATGTAGCAATAAACGATATCTATCTGTCATTAATTCCAAATAATCAATTTTTGAACTTTCTGGAACTATCTGGAGCAATCAACCACGTTACTATTCACAATTTGTATGGGAAACCTATGACACCGAAACCTTCAATCTCCTTGGGACTCCTTCAATTAAATCCGCCTGAGTGCGCTCCGGTCCTCCTGCCCGCCCCGAATATAACCCGAGTACGGAAACACGCGATAACCGCCATATTTGGTTCCTCCGGTCGGTATCCCTCGGGTCTTGATAAGTGTTTTCTCTTTCACACGTCTCTTGATTGTCTCTCTTCATTTCTCAAAACTCATACCATCTGATTCCTTTTTTTAAAAAAAACAGCTTCGTTCTTCTTTTTCATTATTATTATTAAATGGAGTGACTTCTCGTGCTGTCTTTTTAACACAAGCGATAAAAAGGCGGAGGGACCAAATATGGCGGTTATCGCGTGTTTCCGTACCTGGGGGTCAACCATGAGCTAGCGTTAAAAAATTATTAACGCAAGCGGTAACTAAGGACGCTCTATCACAAATAATGTTATAACGCCATAGATACCGCGTTTTGACGGTATTTTTACGCTAGCTCATGGTTGACCCCCTGGGTTCTAAAGGTTCTCTAGTGTAGCGAGTGTAGGGCGTTCGCGATGAGTTCAGAGCTACTCCGGGCTGCCCCAAGTTACTCCAATTTTTTTAAATAAATTGATAACTCTTATCTCATGCACAGCAATGGGAAAATATCACGACTTTTATGAATTTACACTGGCTGCTCTGAAAGCGTTCGCGAAACAAAAAAATCCTCGCTGCCCTCGCCTACACCAGCTACCCCAACCTGCCCTACACTACACTACACTACCCTACACTTTTTCTTCGCGAACAGACCTAATAAAAAAAAATTAAGTGGTTTGAACAAAAATAAGCAATTAAACGATGCGAAAAGAAAAGAAGATCACTTGTTTATCGGGAATTATCTGCAAAAAGGGGGGGGGCACAATATATGGCCGAGAAAAGATTTAAACGGGTAGGAACACTTCTAAACCAAAACTCAGATCATATAACTAAAATTCCAAGTAACTTTAAGAAGGGAGAGGGGAGTATACCCGATGAATGGGGGGGGGGGAAGTTCACGTCGTCTTGGACAAAGAATACAGGGTGGATTAACCTGGGAAGTGAAATTATGGGGAGAGATTTTATTATAGCGTAGTCCGAAAAGAGAAGGAAGGAGTGAGAAAGCAAACGACAGAAAGTTGGGGCCAAACTCATCCGACGAATAATAAGCTTCAACGAAGCGATGCAGATCCACCAAGCCAAGCTGGAGGCCACTTGGTCGATAACTGAAGAGTGTGGTGGATAACTGTCCACCAATCGAAACGTCTGGGGGTCACTTAGTCGAGCAAACCGAACTTTCTCTCCTTACACTGAAGTTGTTCCTGAGGGGCGACCGTACCGTGACTTGTTCCCCTAAAACGACTTTGAGGGGCGAACACAATGAGAACTATTCCTCCAAAAAGTAGGCAGACACAACTTGTTAGCAAGCGCGGGAGACTCCTCTCACGAGTCTTGACAGGGCGTATGCGTGAACCCAACTGCCCCCTACTATCGAGGGCTCGGCTTATATTCGCTCCCACCACCAATCTCCACGAATTATCTGCCAAAGGAGAGACAAAAAGGTTCGCAAAGAGCTTTTGGAAGCAAATTGTTTCCCTTTCGAATCGTAAACGTACGTTTCCAAACATTTTAGACGACTTTTCAAGTATTTAGAACTGTATCTCAGAAGGAATAAAAAGACAAAACCCTGAATCAAAGAGGACGTTTGAAAGCTTAATAACTGTAGAAGTTTTTCCTGAAGTCCTACTCTTCTTCCGAGAGCTGTCAGTAAAATGACAGCTGGCTGAATAACAAGTAAGAATAGAGAAATTCAAGGAAGCGGCTATTCACACGAGCGTTAAGGGCGTCCAAATTTCATGAATTACCCTAACTTTACGATCATCTTAAAGGAAATTTTGTGCTCTTTCCAACGGTGTCCTTGACATTTATCCAGGATTAATGGTTGCTAAGATACTGACCGAGTTTTGAAGAAAACGCCTGATGCGTTGACAATCAGGAAAACTGCGATTTTCTCAGAAACGGTTAAATATTCGGACCATGGTCCATATAGTTATTTTTGACCCACATGTGATGTAGAATCACCCATTTCAATTATGCCCCATTTTCCCGTTTCACCCTGAATATGTGTGTATTGTACAGAATGTTTGGAGCAGAGTTGCCATGGGACCAGCCAATAATTTTTTTTTTTTTTTTTTTTTTTTTTTTTTTTTTTTTGGTAGGGAGGTGGGAATGCATTTACGCACGATGTGCTGGGCTCCTGTCAAGCGACAGACTACCGGCTAAAACCACCCCCCTTTCTTGGCCCAGCTGCGCAGGCTATCCAGGCCGGTAAAATTTAATCATTTTAAATTTTATTGGCTTCCATGGCAATACTGCTTCCAACATGTTCCATACACCTTGCTGGAAGGCTGGAACAGACCTAATATTTACGATTCGAAACATTTCGGCCGCCAGTGCCCACAACCTTTGAACCTCGGGCCAATATTCCCTAAGTCTATGTTTTGTGCATTATGAAAAAAAGGCAGCCAGTGGGGGGCGCAAAAAAATTCCCAGACACCCTCCCTTCAACTTCGTTCGGTCGTGCTGATTGAAGCCTATTCGATAAGTTGGTATTCATCCGTACTCAATGCATTTTTTTAGCTCTATTTTTGTTCTTTTAATTGCAAAAAATTGTCGGGAATTTGGCTCATTTGAAATTGAAATTGGTGAAAGTTGGGGTCTACCCCCTCATCAGTCATTTCGGAAAAGCCTTGCTGGTGCCCTAATTTGACTCATTCGAAAATGAAATTTGTGAAAGCCGGGGCCACCCCTCTCAATAGTTACTTCTCGGGAAATCTTTTTTCCGAGGTTTCCCGTGGTGGTGCACAAAATGTTACTGGTGGTGCCCTGCGGTGCCTTAATTTTGCTCTGAAAGTGGGGGGCTGACGTGAAGTTAGCCTCCCAAAGAGAAAAGTAAGGTTTTCACCGATTTCAGAGTTGGCGCATTACTTAAATTTGGTGGTGCCTTGTGGTGCACTGTGGGTGCGTTTATAATATTTTAATATATTATTTTAAGGGGCACTTTTAGACAATTTGAAATTTTTCGTTTCTTTTGTATTTCCCTCCATTTGTAAGCGTCAGAACAGGGTTTAGCCAACACCATAGGTGGCGTTGGTTTAGCGCTCCCCTTATTTTCTGGTGATCAAATGGTGCCGAAAAAAGTGCTTCGGTTAGCAAAAGTGCCGCTTTTTGGGACACTGAGTTGGGCGTAGAGTTCTCCTGTTCTCAGTACAAAATAAACTTGAGTACGGCTTCACCTTCAACCATTTCGGAACGGACGTTCACGTTTCGACAAGGATCGTACATCGTATACGGAGTTCGGAACAGTCATCAAGTTAATTTTAAATTTGTCGGCAGTCGAATAAATTAGCCGAAGATAGCTTTCTGTGGTGTACCGGTACGTGAAGAATGTGTGGGTTATTTCAAGCCTTATTATTATTTTTATTACGGTATTATTATTTTTAATTCAGGGCCAAGGGCAAAAAGGGACGAATTATTCAAGTTTCTAGCGTCAATATTGCAAGTGCGGTGGCATTAATTAAATGATTTGCTTGTAATTTCCGCTTAATTGCAACCAAATTGGTTCCTGTGGCAAAATTACGTCCTATTACACAGTAAATCCAAATTTCTGGCTTTTAATGAGACAAGTTTGACAGTTACTACTCCCTTTTTGCCGTTGTAACTCCCAAGAGCTCATCCAAAAGTGCCCATCCACCAGGGCCGATTTTAGGGATAGGCAGGGTAGGCGCCCTCTTCCTTTGGGTGTCCGACACCCCATCAGGGGTCAAGTGGACAGTTTATACAATATTGGTACATTCTACAGAGCTGAATCAGAAAAATTGGGTGAAGAAATCAACCTCACGAAATCGGATTAACGTCCTTAAGGAACCAAAAGTCGCACTGCCGCCGAGATTTTGCCATGATGGAACTTTCAATTTCCTGGGCATTCGCATCGACAGACACTGGTTTCTGTTGGGGCTGGCTAACCTGCTGAATCTACCGCCACGAAAATCCCTGAAAACTTATAATTTTTCTTAAATTAACATCCGAAGACCCAAACTAATGATTTCATGGATATTCATCCAGGCCGGAATCTTGTAATTTTGCTGAAGTTTTAGCACCCGATTTTGGAAACTCACAAATATTTATTTATAAATATTGCAATTACACGCGGCTATTCGTCTGTGCATGGCCGCATTCGGGGTCCCGAGCCCAGGCCGGGTCCGCGCCCTCTTAAACAAATTTGCCCTGAAACTTGCAGTTTCGGAAAATGGGGAGCTTGCACATTTTTCAAGCACTGATGTTTCTTGAAGAGGGCTCTTCCACAATGCTATTGCTCACATTAAACATTGAAATCAATCAAGGATTTTTTTAAAGCGAATTTTTAAAAATTTTGAGTGAGGATTTGATAACGTCATTTAATGATAACGGCCTATTTAATGAAATGGATGGTGACACATTTTCAGACACAGCTAAGACACATTTTCAGGGGGACAATTTTTCTTGTTATTTGTAAACAAAAAATGTTAGAGTGCCCTAATCATATGCTTCAAAAGTAGGAATTGACGTCATTTCCCCTCGTACCATCTATCCCCTCTTAAAGAACTTTGAAATTTATTTAAAAATCACCAAATGCACCAATCGGGCTGCAACTGCCGTTGATATTCTTGTGTTCATGTGCCAATTCACCGGTATACTTTTCTCTCGAATCGGACATTCATGCAAGTTCCCCATTGTGCCCAGAAACATCCAATTTCGCCGATATTTACCACCAAAATTTCAACTAGAACAACATGTTTTCAGCGCACTTGAACGCCGAAATGTTGTTACGGCCTCACACAGCACAATGTGCATAATCAGGTATATGTATAACGTTCAAGGTGCGAATCATAATAATATGGGTAATAAATTAATAACTAAATTAATAATGAAAATAACAATTGATATGACAGAAAATGTAACAGAGGTGGGAAGTTCAAGTGGAATAGATAATAGGAAGAAACAATAAAAGTTGAGAGTTGCAGTTTTGGTGGTACAGCATGATATGGGCCTCGTCAGCCTACGACGTGGTCCATTGTGGCTGGCTAGACAGGGTTAAAAGTCATTACAGACTATTCGGACGTGACGTGGGAACACACTGTCCAACGTGTGATATAAAAGTCCATCATTAGGCTTTTATGTTAAATGTTAGTAGTCTGCGTTGACCTTTACGAGTCCACAAAATCAATTGCAAACTTGTAATTTACACGGATGTTACGGGTATTTTAATTGGCATGAATCGACAGTTGAGGCATCTGCAATTCGTAAGTGATTAGTTAGACTATTTTTAGGGCATAACTCATCTGAAGATTCAAGGCCCATTTTCCATTGCGCGGAGGCTCAGTTTAGGCTATTTTTGAAACACGAATGGTAAAGTTTTGCCATTTCCCGGACATGAATGCTATGGTTAGCCATTTTTAGGGAGTGCAAGCAAGGAGGGAGGGCAAGCAATTTTATAGCGTGACAGTGGCCAGTTTATCCAGTCTTTAGACTGCGTGTAACCAACGCCGGTGAGGGGAAGGAGGCGTTAGCTAGTTATTGGTAAGGTGGGGACGGCTCATGCTTAGTGCGTAAACACCGCGTGGCCAGTTTGATTATTTTTTTTCATTTTTAGGGCTCTGGCTTATTGCTCCTTCTACTTCTTCGTTTAGCCAAAGCTCTAAAAATAAAATATTAATAATATGTACTATTAATACCGTGGTCAGTTTTTCGCTTTGTGCCTCGAGTAGACATGTTTGGCTATTTTATACTTTGTTGGGCAAATAGCCCTTTTGAAACACCTATGTACAGGGCACAAATAATGATAAGTTTGACAATTTACAGGAAGTTAATTGCCTATAGTATGTCATTTTTCCCACACCAATTTAGAGCGTGAATAGACAGTTTTGCCTTGTTGTAGAGTGTGAATAGTCAGTTTGCCATTTCCAGGACGCATATTGTCAGTATGGTCATTTATAGGGAGTGAATAGCCAGTGTGAAATTTGCACGGCATGAATGGTCAGTTTTTCCGTTTTTAGAGTAAGAATTGCCAGTTTAGCCACTTTTTAGAGTGGGAATGAACATTTCTTCCCTTTATTAGGTGCCAACATTGGTCAGTTTGGTTATTTTCCGGGCAGGAATTAATTGCCTGTTTAGGCATTTCCAAGGCGCTAATAATCGCTCATTTAGCTATTTTGAGGACACATATAGAGTCAGTTTTGACAAGGCTTGAATAGCCATTTTTAGGGCGCGTAGAGTCAGTTTTTAAGTAGGCGCGAATTGTACGTCCCAATAATAAGCCAAGGCGAGTACAGCCTTGTTAGTCGGAGAACGGTCATGTTTGGCACGAGAATGGTCAGTTTTGTCATTTTTAGCGCGCGAATGATCCGGTGGTTTCGGGCGGTAGTATCTAATCATGATCTTTTCAGGCATTTTCAGAAGTTCACCAATCGCAAGTTTAGCCGCATTTTTACGGCGCGTGACGTGAAGTCATTTTAGCCGCGTGAATCGTCAGTTTTGTACTTTCGGGCGCGAGTTTAGTTAGTTTAGCCGTTTCTATAGTGGGAACAGCTAGTTTCATCCATTTTTAGTGGATCGAGGCACACACGAGCCCTTTCGCCCTTGAGCAAATCCTGAATCCGGGTCTGTCTTCGAAAATGGTGTTTTATATGGCTCAAAAACGGCGAATTTGGTATTTGAATTGAAATTCGTTTTGTGAGCAACCAAAATCCTTGAAATTGATTTTTTTATTAGCGAAATCCGAGGAGGATTTTTTTAATGGTGTGTTTATCCGGAAGAATGTATATGTCCTTTCAGAATGTATCTATAGGGGGAGGCTAGCTGCCTACCCAGGCTACGCCCATGTGCCCCTTTTAGCCAGCAATAGTGCTCGTCTTTAAGGGCCCCACAAAGCGCTAGGAACCGCCCTGACCTCGCAATAAGATGGACTGATGAAGTAAAACGGATCAAAAAGTTACCAAAAAATTAGCCAAAGTTATTTTTTTTTTTTTGCGGCGAAACCGTTAATCCGTTATAAACGGAGTATAACGAGTAATGGTAACGCGTTATTACTATGCCCAGCTCTAGGTATAGGCATCAGAAGCAGTTCGCAGTCGTCATTTTCGATACATTCGCAAATTGCAATACGGAACAATGTGGAGGACTTAAAATTGGCTAGCGAAAGGAAAAAGCGCCCTTTCAAAATATTCTGGCGATGTGAGGGCAGTTGGTGTAAAAACACTTGAATCGGAGCGCATATCCGTAATTTTAGACGTTCGCGCAGGACAATACCGTGCGTTACTTAGTCGTTTTTTCTTACATCATCTTTTATCGCTAGCAATTATCATCTGTGTGTTTGTTTACATGTTGTTTCCTAGGGGTAGAATAGTTTAATGGTTTCGTTTCGCGTTTTGTAATTTTGTTGTTTTTTTTGCTGCACACTGCTCGAGGCGATGGTTCTGGTTACTTCAAGAGATTTTCCAAATAATTCACCATCCACAGCCTTGGCTTACGGCGTCCTAATTTATTCCGCACTCACAGCAATGTATGAATGTTGGGGCAACTATTTGTCGGTGATTGGATTCGGATTGTATCTAGTCAATGGGCTGCTTGGACTTGTCGCTTATGGTAAATTTTAATTTTTTTTTCTTGAGGTGGTACATGGTGTTTTCTACCAGATAAAATGACAGGAAAAGATTTGTTCTAGGTTTGGATGCTACAAATATTATTAAGCATTGCAACTCGCTTCTTTCCTTCTCTCTAAGTTTCTCACTGCCCTTGTTTATATCTCAACTCTACCTTAACGCTGGATTCGACGTTCTCGTCGGTCTTCTTCATTTCATTCCACCAGTCTTCAACCATTTCCTTCTCCCCCGCCTTCAACCGAATAATGCCTCGCTGAAAATCAATCCACGGCCTGATCCGTGGCTTGTCGTTCAGCTCGCTTCTCTCGTCTACGTGAGCTATTCGAACCAATGTTATTTCGGCCTGTCGACAGCGGCCAGTTATTTCATTGCTTTCTACGCCATCGGCCCTTCGGGCACCGTATGCTCAGCCCCATCAAGAGTACTGTTCAATTATTCCCTGTCCTTTTCTATTTATTTCCTCGGACGAACATTGAAGGAACAATAAAATTTCTTATTTTTTCTCTCATCTCTCACACGTAAAATTCATATCTATTAAAGAAAGTCTGAAGTTTTATCTAAGTCAAAGATCAAGTGCCAAAGGTCAACAAATGGTTCAAAACTTTTTCTCCGTCGTTCAAACTAGCTCGGTAATATTTATAAAAGACCTAAATCAACAAGTAACATTCCAAATAGAAAATATATATTTTTCGATTTTAACGACGAACTTTTATCGAAAAGATCCTTGTAAATTTGGCCTTCTGAATTAAATAGTCCTGTGCAGACACTGACGAGCGTCGGTCTTGGACTGCATTGTGACGAGGCCGGTCAGATTCAAAATTAAAACTGTTTATTGTTCATTACAACATTCTGGTGATAAAACGCATTTATAAACTTATTTCACTGTACTTGTAACACTTACGCTTACTACATTTTAAGAGTTTCTTGATGTTCTTATTTTTCATGCGAAATAAAATAATTCAGTCTAAATCTCTTCTTTTGTAGCGATCAATTTTTTTTCAAGTAAGAAAGTTGACTTTCACGTACGATTCACCGACAACTGCCGCTTGATTTGCCTGCCCTTGCTGGCAGCGTCACGTCTCTTCTATCACTCACTCGGCTTTCGCTTCGTGGTAGCTGGCTCTTCAGCGAGCCTTCTTCTCGTTTCGCATTGTCTGGACGTTGACGCGAGCAAAGCGCTGAAAATTTCAAATAATACGTCTTTTCTGACGGCACTTTTCTACTGGCCAGAATATAATAGCGGTGGCCTTTACTGGATCCTGTCCTTCGTCACTTGGGCCCTACTCTTCGTCATCCATGTGGCACCTTTCAATCTTGGCCACGTCAACGTGACCCTATTAACTGCTGCTAACATAATGTGTCTCTCGCCTCTTATAAAATTGAGCTGAACGAAAATTTATCAACAGCAAAATGTGTTTAATTTTCCAATCTAGACGAGACGGATGTGAGGCTCATGACTTTGCCATAAACACGGATGTGCAGAAGTTGGCCCACGCAATTGAAAAGTCACTGTCTGTTGATAGATCAAATGAGTACAGCCCGAGGAAATAAAGAAGAGATGCCAGCGTAACAAAATGACATTCGTTCTGCAGCCCGATGATCATTAGTACGGCTACGCTCAGAAAATGAGTTAATTCTGTCAGAAAATCCCACGGATCCCAGTTCGTT
Source organism: Corythucha ciliata (assembly GCA_038030265.1). Lineage (NCBI taxonomy): Eukaryota > Metazoa > Arthropoda > Insecta > Hemiptera > Tingidae > Corythucha > Corythucha ciliata. Next base: position 29,391,409 of record CM075938.1, read on the forward strand.
CCATACCTGAGAACAAAAATAGCTAGGTGTGTGGGATTTAAATATAAAACTCTCAAAACACGATTATAATAAGTTTGAAGGTTTTTATTGTGTTCTTAATGCTATGAGGGCCTACCGGGAGAGGGGAATTACACATCGAGTCCTAAATCTTTAAGGTCTTTTCCTGATATGGACCAGCCGGCGAAGAAAACAGCGAAGGACAATATTAAACACTGTGGGTCAAACATTCGGTTCGTATAGTAGCCAAATAGGTAAAATACAGCGGAAATGATCAAACACCATTTCTTCTCTTTTGCCCCAAAATAGCCGAAGGCGGCAAGACTAGCAATGTGAGTGAATTTCGTCAAGAAATCCCAACTTGAGTCAATTACGTACCTGCAGAGGAAAAACAATTGTTACTTATAGGCTTTCTTCCCTGTCCGCCAGTTAAGGTGAAACCATTATGGGGAAATTTGGGCAATTTGCGCCAAATTGAGGAGCATGTCACTAAGCCACAACTTAACCTAAAGAGCGCTCAAAATAAGTTTCCAATTCAACGAAGAAGAAACATTTTTAAGCGGACAGGAAACTGATTAGTTAGAAGTAAAAATAACCAGAAAAGGAGATCGACGACTGGAGGAATCAAATTGATGAGAGCATATTTCTTTTCAATGCCTCCGATTATGCAAACTTCTGTGGCTAGACAGTCGAGAGCGGCAGTTCTGGTGATTACCGTAATGTGATTATGGACTGTGTTCATATCGCTGCTACTTGAAACTGTAAATAATTAAAACCGTCCAATATGAGTACCTTCAAACACGAGACAAAGATTAAACCGCTATCAAGTGAACTTACAGTGGTAAGCCAAACCAGAAATACCGTTGACACAGTACATAACGAAACCTACGAGCGCGAACGTTTTATCGGAATTCTGTGAGATGGCGTATCCACCACTGACGGCGAGAAGCCCACATGAGGCGATGGTTTTGGCTGATGGCGCCATTGTGATTGCTAGAATCTTCGGCCCTCGATTTTGACAAGACGCACAAGTCTTACGTGAAATTTCGAATCATGATGTGTTAACCAAGTTTTGTTGTAAATTTTACCCTATGAAGCATATGATTGCATTCAAATTTGGTAGAAGGAAAAATAATGCTCTTTATTAGGAGCAAGTTTATTGGATTTTCCAGAGAGAACGCCACTATAGCCGGCCAAAGGGTACATAACCGATCGTTATTCGGAGAGAGTCATGCACATGATTCACAATTGACTGGTATGACTGGATTTTGTCACAGAAATATCCAGGGCGCACTCAACTTCAACTTATGTACATGAAACGTAATTTTACCTTACCTCTATCCAAACATTTCGAACTTACACTCATAGTATTATCAGTCAATTTTGACTATAAATAAATCAAAAATCGCTCCAAACTCTCATTGCACAACATGCCTACAAAGAGATCAAGGTAAATCGTCGTCCAATGAAGACGGTGAAGACAGTGAAGAAGCTACCGAGCCAACAGACCAGACGGCTGAATCATCCCACAATGACGTCCGGCTCTGTCGCGTCGAGTACACACTTATATCGGGCGATAATTTTACGCTTTTAGTGGGTAAAGGACACGTTGAATCTCCTGTGGAGTTCCGCCTTTTGAGAGTTGGCCTTTGAGAAGAGCCCGAAGGTAGGCCTGTGTCAAACAAAAAATCAAAAGTGGTAAAATGAAGTCACTGAGCGCATTCAATTCACCAACACACCAATTTGGGAGGTGGAAGGCTGTTGTTCCTTGGCTTTGTTCAAATTATTCAACAGATCCCTCATCTTTGCTTCCCACTCTTCTACACGTTTTCTCAGCTCCGAAATTTCTGCTGCTTGTTTAGCAAGAAGATTTTCTTGTTCTTTGATTTTTCTACGGTCCTGAGCTTCCTAGAAATGGTAACAGCCTATTAAAATCCACCGGATTACTTAAACTCAACCTGGAACGTACTCTCAAATATAATCTGCAGAAACCTGCGAAAGTACTCATACTGGTCCGAGGGGAGGGCGCAGTTCGACGGAACATGGACTCAATGCTCTCGCTAGTCTGGAGCAATCCAATGGAGTCAAATCTGCTCAGTCCACCTGAGTAAAGAAAAAAAAAAATACATAGAACAAAACATCGAGAGAATGAAATCACTGGAGTACCTTGTGGATGACGCGAATTGGCCAACAGGTTTGTTTTAAGACCCGGCAAAATTTTCTCGTCGAAATGCTCCATCGCCATCGAAGATATGTCTCGAAGTTCTTGGAGGATTTCGTGAGCCCTTGGAGGGCAAGGGTCGTTTGCCACACACCTCAAAACTCGCATTATTTCGTCGATAACCTTAAAATGTTCCAAGACACACTTCTTAGCGACCTATTTTCAAAGGGCGACGGTTCACACGACCCAAACCTTTCCGGGAATGAAGCAACACGCTTTGGCGTCAATCCACCGCGTGAAAGTCATGGCCAACATCGACAGACGAGTTTCAATAGCGATTAAAATGTCGCACTGACGAGCCAGAGGATGGATTCGGCGCTCCGACTCGCGACGCGGTAACTTGGCCTTGATGGCTTTCAGCGTTTTCTCGTGGAATTTTTCGGCCGTGTAATAGCCCTTGTTGAGCATTTTCGACCCAATCTCATTGAACTCATGGCACACCTTAGGGTCCACAAAATCGAAGATGAGGACGTCTTAAAACATTTCACCAGGACAGGTCAAAAAAGAGAAGCTGGGATACTTACAATGCGGATTTGGGCGATGTTGTCGTAAGACAGAAACGAGAAAATGTGCTCCAGAACCACGTGCGGAAGATTAGTCAAAACGTAACTCATGGTCGGACTAGTTACTTTGTACGAAATATCACAAAAATGCTATCTTTCCTAATCTCTATTACTTATTAAACTAAATTAATTGCCAGAGAACTGGGTTTTGATTTGACAGAGTTTAAGCTTGATCTACAATGTATTACCTCCTATAGTGCTACCAGCAACCAGCTACACGTAAGGTTACGATCTGTGGCGCCACGCCGGGCGTACTAGCGTCCACAGGTAGCGTTTTCGAATGGCGTTTCGTTTGAAACAGGAATTTAACAACAATATAATTATTTACTCCTTGATTAAAGATTGCATTATTGAAATTCGTCGTTAATTATTATTTTATTATAACAGCTTAGCTTAGGTAAACCTAAGGCGGGAAAGTTCGAGTGAACTTAAAAGCTTAGGGGGATGGGCTGCAATGGGCATCCTTTGCCAGAAGAATAAAAAAACGTTGAAATGAAGAGTTTTTGGCATTTTCTGAATTCTGTGAAACATGCTTGACAAGCATGGTTTTATCACTTACGCTTGTCAAGCATGTTTGACGTATGACGCCGCACTCACATGGTCACACTTGCCATCAAGCTTCAACTTCAGACGCGCGCCCAAGCTTCAGCAGTGTCCCAATACGTTTTTTCATCGATGGTTTGATGGTTTGAAACACACACACCCACACACACACGATCCAATCTGTTTGTCAAACCTCACGTTTGCGAGCAAATTTTCTGGCAGTGACTGAAAACCGTCAAACGTCATGTCAAACCTTTAAACATGACGCCACACACGATCAAACCTGCTTGTCAAAGCGAGGTTGGCAAACCATGCTTGTCAAGCATGTTTGATCGTGTGTGGCCGCCTTTAGAGGTCCTGCCGATATATGTCGATCTTTGTTTTTTGTTTTTTTTTCCAACTTCGAGTACGAACAGTCTACGCTGCGCTGCAGCTCTTAAAATTCCGAAAATTCCAAAACTCTTCATTTCAATGTTATCGTTGCAGCGTAGCAGCAATTCTGGCCAAGGCTACCCGCCGACCTCAAGCTAAAGGACGCACAGGTACCTCTCTCCTGAACCATGCATTGAACCCCCACCCACTGAATGCCCAATACACATTTCTTCTAACTTTTTGTTTTCCAGCATGGAAATGAATTAATGAGGTTAGGATGACCATGAGATGTAAAAGTGGTTTCCGAGGACGCCTGGCACTAAAAAGTAGGATGCTTGCGACGGGAAGTAGGACACACAAAACAGTTGGACGTCTGAAATCAAGTAAACAACGACTAATCGTTGATCAGTTTCATGGTAAAATTTTTGTTTACTCGACTAGGGTGTCGTACTCGCTTATGTGCTAGCAATGTAACAGCTTCAGTGGCGTAAGAAAGTGAGTAGAAAACCGTGGATCTGACAGATTTTTTACACTTGACAGAGTATTTACTCACTTTTCTCCACTCCATACCACAGATGGGAAGGACAGGGCCCCTCCTCCTCTTCCTACAAGTCGTGATCCAAACCGATTTTTTCGGACCATACGTTTTTGAAATACAGCCCTTCAAAAAATGACCATTTTTCTAAGAAAATTTAGAAAAAGTGCTAATTCACGGATAAAATAGGGGAAAATCGCTCTTTAGTGGCTGAAATCACGAATTCACAGCTAAAGTGGAGAAAATCGCTAATTCTCGAAAAATGGGGAAAAATCGCTAATTCGCGGTTAAAGTGGAGAAAACGCCCATTTACGGTTTTTGAAGGTACATACCTTCGTGGCTGGAAGTGAACACAAATCTCTAATCCACGGGTGAATGAGGAAAATGCGTTAATTATTGGATACAATTAAGAAGAAGCATTAATTCGCGGCGAAAATTGGTAACTAAAACTCTCATTTACGGTTCGCTAGAAGGCTAAAATTAGGTAAGACAATAATTCACGGTTTAAATCAAGGAACATGGCTATTTATGAGGTTAAATTGAGAACATTTGCTGATTCACAGAAATAAATTGAATAATGGCAATAAGTCGCGATTTCCGAAGGCAACTTTGTGGCTAAAATTAGAACATATAGCGCTAATTCAAGGGGTAAAAACGCTCATTACCGGAGCAAAACATCAGGAAAAATACAAGTTCATTGCAAGGAATAACGCTAATTCGTAGCTGTAATGGAGATAAATCGCTAATTCGAGGCTAAAATGGAGACAAAAAGTGTGGGCAACGCGGAGAAAAAGAAAAAACGCTAATTTGCGGCCTCGGAAGGCAACTGCACGGGGGCGTTGGCGAATGATTCGCCCGGGTGCGCCAAATGTCCAAGGCCGGCAATGCAATGAGCTGCCCCAGGGCACATTTTTGTGCAAATGGAAAACGCTATTATATTGTGGTTAACTTAAGATGTTGAAGTGTGTTTTATTCAGCGGGTCACGACCTTTTGCTATACGATCGATTGGAAGGGGGCGAGGATAGGTGGCCTGCCTAAGTTCTTACGACCAGGTTTATGGCCCACGACCCAAAAAGGTTGGCCGGCTCTGGCCTAGAGTTTCGAGAAACAATGGCCCAGGCCAGGCCAGGTGTTGCGAAAAGCGAATAGGCATATATATATATAAACTCTTAGCTGGACCGCGCTTCACCAGGGTAAACCCTTCTATGGTAAAGGGACGGACAGGACGGAGGTACAGAGTGAGACATAGGCGCTTGGAAAAGTATGTTAAAACGTAAACAGTTGTTCATGGTTAGAGGAGTTGACCGTTGGTGATGACTTAAGGTGTTAAGGAAATTCACATGACTTCGCTCAAGGAAGTGAGTCACATAAATTCATATTTCTTTAGCATAATAATTACCATGGATTAAACCATGTAGATTAACAATTACATGAAACAGTGGGGCGAAGCACTGTAAGCTTTCAAAACGTTCGCGGAGAAATACCGCAGGGATAGACCGTTTCTAATCCGTGGAAGAAACCACGAGGGATATTTCACAGTCGAAATGCATAGGGAAAATGGAAATAGACTCGTTCATTATATTGCATGCATTTCAATCACTTGTAGCTACAACTACCAGTCTAAACATAACGTGGTGGACGTGGACACCTATAAGGGGATGATGAGGAGGGTGTCAATTAAAGACTGACAAATTGTCTAATTATTATTATTTATTAATCGCAGGGCTGGGAGCTCGCGATATGGGTGACCTCGAAATCAAGGTTTGGGATCTTTTGTTGCGAGGGAGCTTCAAGGTCAAAATTGTCAGTTCCTGGTGTGAAAGTGACAGTATTTTAAGATGAAATTGACAGTTTAAAGTACGAAAATCACAGTTTGAATGTCGAATTGACAGTTTCTAGGGCAAAATTGGCACGAGAACGAAATTGACCGTTGGTAGAATGAATTGGGAGTTTTAGGACGACAATGATAGTTTTGACGACGAAATTAACAATTTCCTGGACAAAATGGACAGTTTCTAGAACGGAATTGAATGCTTCCGGGACAAATGTCGATTAAAAGTTTCCAGGAATAAATTGACAGTTTCGATGAATAAATTGACATTTTTAGAACGAAATTGACCGTTTTAAGGGCAAATGCCCGTTGATAGTTCCAACTTTCATGGACGAAATTCACATTTTTGAATGACAAGTTGTCAGTTTTGAATGATTCTAGAACAAAATTAATAGTTTATAGGCCGAAATTGGCAGTTTCAGGATGACATTGAAAGGTTCGGCGACGAAATTGACTGTTTCGAGGACGACATTGACAATACTAGGACGAAAATGACAGTTAAAAGAACGAAATTTACAGTTTCTAGGACGAAATTTGACTGTTCGATGAACAAACTTGACAGATTCCAGGACAAATGTCTGTTAATAGTTTCCCCGACGAAATTGCCAGATTTGAAATTTTATTTGGCAATTTATAGGGTGAAATTGACAGTTTTGAACGATGAAATTGACAGTTTCTTTTCTAGTACTCGACTGTTTCCGGTGAAGGGGCTTAGAAACCGTCTGTTCCCGAAATCCGTTGACAGTTTCTAGGGCAAATCTGGCAGATTCGACGACGAAATTGACGATTTTTAGGACGGAATTGGCAGTTATAGAATGATATCGATAGATTTGACGACGAAATTGACCATCATAGGACGAAATGGACAGTTTCATGGATGAAATTAACAGTTTAAAGAAAAAAATTGACAATGCTAGGTCGACATTGATAGTTTCAACTGGAAATTTACGGTTCCCAGGACGACATTGACGGTTACTAAAGACAAAGTTGACAGTTTTTGGGCGAAATAAATAGTTTCCGGGCCGAAATGGACAGTTTATTGGAAGGAATTGTTGTTAGAGTTTCTAGTACTAAACTGTTTCAGATGAAGGCGATCAAAAACCTCATGTTGTGAGCCCCAGTTGTCTGCTGCTGAATCTCGAAATCAAGTTTTGTGATATTTTGTTACGTAGGAGGAAATTGACAGATTCGAAGTCAAAACTGCCAGTTTCTGGGTTCTGGGGCGGAATTGAGAGGTTTGTATGATGAAATTGACAGATCCCGAGAGAGAGGTTAAGAAAATCCTAGGTAGTCTGAAACCTGAATTCTCGTCAGTGACTGAGTTTACAATTTTTAGTGCGTGAATAGTCATTTTGGTGATCGTTAGGGCATAAACGGCATTCGCATGGGCATTATGGCATAAATGTCGTTTAGCGTGACCAAGCAGCCCCAAGTACGACCAGCAGCCCCTTTTAGGGCCTGATCGGTCAGTTCTACCATATTCTATGTCATTTTTAAAACGAAATTTCGAAGATTGAAATTTTTAAGGCGTTTGGTTATTTCAGGGCACGAATCATGCATCAGTTTACCCATTTTCAATGGCGTGGAATGGTATTTTTGGCCATTTTTAGAGCCCGGATGTATGGTTTTGGCAGATTAGAAAGATTTTTAGCGCACAAATCGTCAATTGAAAAATGTTCATGGCGCGAATCGTCAGTTTAGCTATTTTTGAGGCACATACAGTCATTTTTGCCATTTTTTGGGTGCGAATAACCAGTTGGGCTTTTGTAGCCAGTAAAGGCGCAAATTGCCTTTTTCCAATAATTGTAAGAAAATAGGCAGATTTGCAATCTTTTTTTAAGGCGCGAATATTCCAGACAGACCAATAAATGTCCAATTTTTCAACAATACATAGGTATGTGACAAATCGTTTCATTCCGTCCCCCTTCTTGGCTTTCTACGCCGTATTGTAATGGGCGTGGTTTTTAGCTCATTTTCTCAACGTGTTCCGATCTGAGCCGAATGCGGTTTATAAGTCCCTTTATAGGCCATGATTTGCTGAAGAGTGCAGGCGGTACCGCCTTGGACACCTTTGATCTAGGGCGTCTCAGTGTGGCCGAAAATGAGCAATTGCAATGTGTTTAGATTTGCACCGTGCGCGGTCAATGAGTCCCCCAGACAATGCTGAAATGGGAAAGGCAGGCGTTATTTCAAAGAAGCGTGTGAAGCAATTACGGTGGCGTTGACAGGCACGTTTCCAAAGTTATAAGTCCTAAATAAATTCCACAGTAATCCAATGAAAAAAATAAAATAATGCCCAAAGTACCTACACAATATCAAAAAATATAAATTCACAAAAAATATTTTATATGTATAGCCAAAGTGCAATGAATAATATAATATGTATAATTGTTCAAAATGAAGAATGAACAATATGCTAGCATTAGTATAAATACAAATTAATATGATAATGTAGTCATTCCCATGGGACATAGGTCTTTTATTGTGACACATTTTCATGGGGCAACATTAATGGTTTCCGCGAGTGCACTTCACTAAGTGAGTTTGTAGGTGCCAATTGGTCAGTGTCAATTTTATTTTATTTTTGTGCACGAAGTTCTAGAGAGACATGATAATAAATGCAGCTCATGGATTTGGATCGCTTGAAAACATTGTCTCTCGTTTTCAGAGAATTTGATGTGTTTTGATTACCCAACAGTGGAATCTATACATTTCAAGGCGTGAAAATTAGTCTTGGGAAGGGATGGATAGACGAAGGAAGAGTGTTATATTGTTGAATGTTCAGATAAAATGTTTCATTAAAAGACAAGCTACCCAATAACGCAAGATTTATCTCGATAAATATTCCTTTTGCTCTTTATCTCCATAAAATAAAGTAAACACACGTTTGAAATCATAAATTTACTACAAATCCTGAAATGAATAGTTAGACTGCACCTCGCGGTCCAACATTATTTGTTTTTATTTTTGTTGCATTTTTTTGTTTGTCAAATCGCCGGAGGTTGACAAGGATTTTATTTCACCAAACTGGTTACTATTCATGCCTCCTGCTTATTACCACGCAATAAGGTACAAATTCAACTAAACGAATCAATTCAAGTGTGTCTTTGTTGGTCTGGCGCCACTTTATTACATGTTTTAGTAGAGGTCTCGACCTCTCTAGCATTGATTTTGCGGAGGAGAAGGGGCAGAAGACGACTACTTTTTACTAAATAAAATAAACTATCGCTAGACATAATAATGTGTAATATTTTAGATTTGCATGATTGGTCGACATATAGTAGTCTTTTTTGTTTGGTTATTTTAATTAGCGACTCGGGTGAAGACCATCTTGACGGACGGGGAAAACTCGCCGAGTGGACCAAAGCCCGCCGACACCTGCGATCAAAGTCGGAATCATGGACAGCCATCAAGACCGACTCCTCAGCATCGTTGTCGGCTCAAGCGGCGCGGCGCGAGCTACTTCGGTCGCGCGAACGCCTTCTTCGGACTCAAAGCGTCCCCCATAGGCCGTCGCTCATTTTCAAAATGTCTGGCCAGCAAATCATGGTCCTCGTGACACTCATATTGGCCGAATTCATATCTTTCTGTTCCATGTCGGTCATGGCTCCTTTTTTTCCAAAAGAGGTTTCCAGAAAAACGTTTAACTTAAAGAAAAATTGACTTTACAAAATGTAATTTTTTCTCTGTACTCTGATTCATAGGCCGCCGAAAAAGGGTTAAACCCCACGATATCGGGCTTTGTTTTCAGCTTCTATGCTTTCGTTATTTTCGTTACATCACCCTTATTCGGAAAAATTGTAAGAACACATTTTTTAAACGTCCTTTATTTTCATAATGGTTTGCTTCCAACTCATCTTGTTTGTTTAATAGCTGCCAACTGTGGGAGCTAAATATCTTTTCAGCGGTGGCATTTTCCTAGCAGGCGGATGCAACGTCCTTTTTGGGTAATACAATTATCTATTTGTTTCCATAAAATAATTATGTTAAAATCATTATCGTTGAACAATCCATGCTCAATGTTAGCTGGAAAACGCGAGGGTCTGCCCGACCACGCCTTGACCATCGCTCCCCTCCCGACTATCACTTCCCTCAAGAGGGGGTCTAATCACCCCTCTTCCAGGGTTCTAATGCCAGTGCCACCCTCCCCCATAATACGTGGAGGTGAGTCCCCCTGACACACACAATACACTTGATTATGTTGCACGTGCGAAATAAATTTCGTGGGTTTGACTTAACGGATCATTGGCACTCAAAGATTTAAATACCTATCTCTAAACTTGCTCTGCTCGATCAAAAAGCCAATTTCGCACGATTGACTCCCTCAGAAGCTAATTTTATGGGAGCTAATAGAACTAAATTTCGTGGTTTTGGTTATTGCAGGAACTACTTTACTCTTTAGCTCCTCAAAAAGCACAATGCTACCGGTAGCTAATTGATCATTAAAAAACAAAATTTTGCGAACCTTGCACGTTGGAAAACCCAATTTCGTGAGATGGCTCGCTAAAAAGGCAAAATTCACGAATTTCACCCTTAAAGCGGAGAGAATGGAAAAGTTTTTGTGAGGTTTTCGCAGAGCTGCTTTTGGAGACACAGTATTTTTTTGAAGAATGGGGAAATTTTTGATTTTTCGCATTAGCAAGACAAAAGTGCCTCGTTTCAGGGCAACTTCGACAATTTTGAAAATTGATATTGCTCTCTTCCCTCAAAAATACAATCACGTTTGTAGAAGAAAGTATTTCAAGCTGGGAGCTGGCCTAGTTTTTGGATAAAAATACGCTTTCTCGAGAAGAAATCTTAGAAAATCCTAACTCGATAGAAAGCATGATAGGCCATTATCCAAATAGGATTTTTTCACTCCATTTTTGGTTTTTGGTTCTACCCAAAAAGTTTTAAACCACCCTATATATTTGACTCAAAAGTGTGTAGCCTAAAATCCAAGGACAGACCCCTGTATGTCCCCCTGTCTGTGCACCTGCACGTGTGTAGTGAATAAGTGTTCATTAGCGTAACATTTTGTTTGAATCCGTTGGAATTTATTTCCAGATTGCTTCCTCTTATTAACGGGTACATCCAATTCACTACCTTCAGCTTCGTCATAAGAGCCCTGGAAGCCATTGGAGCAAGCGCTTACGCTACCGCGAGTTTTGTTTTTGTGGTGGAAGTCTTCCCTGATAACATCAGTGCCGTTATAGTGAGTATATAGTAAATTTTTAATAAGACAATTTTATAAACCTTCTACATTATATTTGACGGAATCAAAGCGATATCTAAAAAATGGCACGTGGTGTTATATATTTGCTCGAATTAACGGATTGCATGATTTTTATATGTTAGGGCATGCTAGAGACGGCGATGGGACTGGGGATGAGCGTGGGACCTGCCATCGGAGGTTTGTTATACTCGGTAAGCTTCTTGTTCTAAATGTTATCTTTCTAGAGTTCCTGCCCACTTGAAAAAGAAAACAAAAAACAATGGGTCCAGTTAGGTGGTTTCGGTCTACCTTTCTACACATTGGGAGCGCTTTTGGTGACGCTGGTGCCAACAACGTGGTTCATGCTGCCCACAATATCCGAGTCAAAGAAAAAAAATGAAGAAAGCGCTTCATTCACCAAACTATTTAAAATCCCGGCCGTTTTCATCATAGGTCTCATTATTATAGTCGCCTCGAATACCTGGTCATTTCTAGACCCTACGCTAGAGCCCCATTTGAGCAGGGTAAGTTAAAAAATTCGAAAGGGCTAGGCCGAAATTAATGACTCTAAGGGGTGGCGGCCATTCTAGGAAAACCTAAGTAGTTACCATATAGGGCTCATTTTCCTCCTTTTCGCCGCCCTGTACGGTATATTCAGCCCAATCTGGGGCTACATCTCCGACCGTTTGGACAATCATTGGAGTATGATGGTGATAGGATTGTTGTTGTCATCTGTAGGGCTCTTGATGTTAGGCCCTTCCCCCTTACTCGAACTTCCGCCGTAAGTTGTTCGACCCTAGTACGGATCAATGGCTCGTTTCAATAAAAATGATGTTTGTATGCAGAACACTTTGGTTGGATATAACTGGACTGTGCATCATTGGAATTTCTGTAGCTTTAACACTAATGCCCACATTCAAAGGGATTCTCAGATGCGCTGAGTGAGTTAGAAAGTTCTCTAGAGGCGAGCACATCAAGCCACTAAAACTCTTTTATTCCAGGGAGTCTGGCTTCAGACAAGAATTGACTACTTATAGCTTAGTAGCCGGTGCGTGGTCGTGCATGTACTCATTAGGGTACGTAATGGTCATTTTTCCCCCTAACAGCTAAATATAATAACATTGTTCCCCTTGCAGAGATATGACTGGACCTGCTTTAGGAGGTTTCCTAATGCAGCACTTCGGCTTTCCAATCTGTGCAACAGCTATGGCGGGGTTGTCCATCATTACGGTACGCTCAGGAAGAAATGGCTCTAAATTGAATTTCATTGAACACTTACAAATTCTAGGCACTCATAGCGACGATGTTTTTCACTTCGCGTTGCTCTCAACCCGTTGAAGGAGACGAAGAGGACGAGGAAGCTCGTGCGCATGTACCACTCTTGTTGTCCGACACTGAAGACTTCCCGAAACGTAACATGTTTAAAACAGTTACAACCTTCAACTCGATTTCCTGACATTAGTTTTCTACTAATTTTATAAGGCCCATGTTTAGTTGATGCGTTCGTAATTTATTTTCGTACAAAATACTGTATTTGAAAGAGTATTTTACCTAAAATAAGTCAAATTACTTTTTGGTTCCCACTTGTTTCGCTTTCGCCGCAGCTTTTTCTTTTTTATTCCTTTCTCTGATTTCTTTCATTTTTTTAATGGCCTGTTCCTTAGCAATCTAAGCAAAAAATAACGAAGTGATGTAGCTAGCCAGGTTCCAAGCTTTAAGTAAGAGACTTACCTGTGCTGGCGTTTTGCTCCGAACAACAGGCGGCAACTCGTGAGGAACAATAAACGGCCTTTTGGGACGACTCGGAGCCTCGTCACTTTCGGCAGTGTCTCTTTTTCTGCGGGCCCACTTGTCGTAGCGTTTGCGATTACATCCAACGACAGGTCGTCGTCCCGACAAATCGTTTGATGTAGAACTGGAGGACGATGCGTCGTTGGCCCCGATAGGCGTTTTTTTCGGTCGGGTGGGTTTCGACGAAGTTTTGGAGGCTGTGGACGGTTGAGAGGGCGACGGCGGAGATTCGATTTTAGTTTCACCCGTCAGAATACTAACAGCCGCTCCAACGCGTTTGCTGACTTTGGCTGATTCTTCGTCGGTGAAAGCCCATTCAAAGTAGTTGTGAAGTGTTTTTTGAGTCTGCAAAAAAGAAAATAAATGAATACAGAAATAATGCAGTCAAATGGTATTTGACGTGGAAAAAAATGGAACCTCGGGTGTACATTTGACTTTTATGTTTTTTGGGGTGCTGAATTCGAATTTGACGTTATCCAACGAAATTTCGTGTTGCGTTTTGAGATATCGGCGAAAAACGGCAAAATTTTAGTATTTTTTTTTTTTTACATTTTCATTCATAAATTCTTACGAGTGCGACTGACATAAAAACCCACTATGTACACATTGAGACCACACAAAATTTCCTACAAGTTGTGATCCGAACGGAATTTTTCGGACCATCTGTTCGTTAGATACAGCGCTTCAGAAAATTGGTTATCCCCCATCACAAAAGATACTCTATTTTTACTCAGGGGGAGGGGGGGTCCTGGATTGGATCAGACATCGATATTTTTGAACTTGGGGGGGTGGGATGTAAAATTTTTAGTTTTGAGGTAAGACCACTAAATTTATTTTTAGGGTGAAATCGCCAGTTTGTAGAGAAGACTTCGTTTTTCTGGTAACAGTTTTAGGGTAAAAACTTCAATTTTGAGTTAAAAACCGTAAGTTCTGGGGAAAAGTTGCCAGCTTTGTGGTAAAATCACAAGTTTGGCGGTGAACGTTTCCTTTTAAGGGAAACCTGTCATATTTAGTTCAAGGGTAAAATCACTAGCATTGTCTTGAAATCTTCAGTTTTGATAACACGTCAGCTTTGGCATGAAATCTTTAGTGAAGATTTTAGTCTAATAATAAAGAACTTCACGCTGAAACTGCGACGTTACATGTATACATATAAAAAAAACTGAAGATTTCACTACAATAATGGTGATCTTACCCTTAAACTAAATCTTTCAGTTTTTCCTCAAAATGAAAATTTAACCCCGAAACTGGTGGTTTTACAACAAAACAGAAGATTTTATTCTAAAATTCAAGTTTCTACCCCAGAATAATTTCCGTAAAATTAAAGTTTTCACTACGAAACTACCGATTTCCCCCTACAAAAAATTAGTGGTTTTATCTCAAAACAAGGTAGGGTAAACGTCAGTTTTGGAGTAAAATATCCAGTTTTGGAGTAAGATCTGCAATTTTGAGGTGAAACCGTAAGGGTTTTGGGGCAAAATCGCCAGTTTTGTGTAGTCGTGACAGCTTTTGGGGTTACACGTGATCTTTTGCGCGAAATCGTCTGTTCTAGTGTAATGTCGTCTCATCTGGGAACAAATTGTCAGTATCGCGGTGAAATCGTCGGTAAAATCACCAGTTTTAGTGTATAACGTGAGTTTTGGGGGTAAAATTGCCAGTGTCTGTCAGTTTGCCTGTTGCAAAAACTTCAGTTTTGGGGTAACACTTCGGCTTTGATGTCTGTTTCGGAATAAAATATTCAGTTTTAGAGTAAAATCTTCATTTTTGGGTTAAAAAATGTCAGTTTTACTTCCATGTTCCCTACGGGAATGGAAGTGTGGTGTTCGTGTTTTCATTTCCTTCAGGCAAGACGTAGAAAAGTCGGATACCTTGTATCCGAGGGCTAAGCCCTTCCTGCAAGTATCAATATTTCTGGGGGAAACATTGTCAATTTTCGGACAGAAAATCCTGAATAGAAGGCTACAACAGCCATTACCCTGAAAAAATGTTAGTTTTTGACGGATTCTGAACCTTTTTGTGAAAATTCAGTTTTTGGGGAACAATTTGACGATTTAAAGCGCCTATATACGAGTGGACGAACTAGTAATTCTCTTGCAGGGGGGCTCCGGTGCATCTGACATCTTTGTGCCCACCCCTAGACTAAGGACTACGCCCCCGCGTCCCTATTCGGTCTCGGATTTCTTCTCTTTGACGCTGCTCTATTAAGGGGGAGTTGCCCGGGTGATTCCTGGACCCCCCTCTAGTCATCCCTCGACTACTACTCGGCATACACTTTCTTGCCTTATTCCTGCACCAACCCTGGTTTTTAAGAACTCGTTTTAATCTTCAGGCAATTCCGCGTATGCGGTATAATAATTTTTTCATGTTTCATCTCGGTATAGTTACTTTAAATTTGCCTTGAACTTTTACCTTGAAATTTCGCGCTCTTCTTTCGATTTATTTGAAAAAGAATACTGCTGCATAAACGGAATTTCCGGAAGATTAAAACGAGTCCTTAAAAACCAGGGTTGGTGCAGAAATGAGACGAGAAAGTGTATGCCGAGTAGAAGACGAGGGTTGACTAGAGGGAGGTCGAGGAATCATCACTGCAGTTCTACCTTAACATACGTTGATGTTGACATTAAAGTAATTATTATTTAAAAAACGTTAATTTTCTACTAATATAAAGAAAATGCACCAGTTCGCGGTGTTTGAAAGCTAATTTGGCTAAAATTGAGAAAATGCACCAATTCAAAGCTGTAGAAAGCGAGAAAACATGCACATAATTATCATGATATATGACAAAATTGACCCCATTCATTTGTTTAAGTTTGTTTAGCCCAAAGTTTCGTTGGTCGCATACGTTGGAAACTATTACGAATAAAACGAAGTTGTTAGAGGAAAGTTTTGGAAAATTTCGCCAGCTAGTCATTTGAAGAGAAGGTCCTAGGCGCTCCGTCGTACGGGGACCGATATTATTAAAAAACCCCAAAACAAATGAGCTTCAAGGTGGCTCCCAGCAGCCCGCTCACATCGGACGTCCGGGGGACTTTTAGTGTGTTTAGCCCCCAACGCCCTTGTTTCAGTCGGGTTCAGACCCGATGGAGTTCCAGGGTGTCTCACTTGCACCAGGGGACAGAGCATTTCTCAGTAGGAACGAAAATCCACAGGGTTTCTTCTGAATCTACAGTTTTCTAGTTATCGTCCTACAGTTTTTTCCAATGCCGGATCTGGCAACCCTGGCTGGGAGTGGCAAGAGAGGTGGGATTGAAGGAGATCAGAAGGTGAGCAACAAATCACGCGCGGGCGTTGCGTCTAATTCGTATAAACAACCGCTAAGCGTATTGAGCAGACTGGATGAAGGAATGCGCGTGCGCAAGTATACATAATCACTCACCGACTTTAGGTTGATCTTTTCAAGAACAGGCCTCAAGACTTCATCAGTTTTTTTCGTGTCCCAACCGAATTTATCCAGAGCAAATTTCCTGATTAACAATTCATTCGGTTCAGACCACGTGAATTTGTCTTTTGACTCGTCCACTACTGGAGATAAATAGGCTCGAACAACTTCTGAGCTAGGAAATCCTAGAAAATTGGGACTTTCAACTGAAGGGTGGAAAATATATAAGTTATATCAAATTCAATACCTTCAGTGAGCTCTATGTTTTTCAGTTTCCGAGCTAAATTTGGGTGTAATTTACTTTCGAGGTAGTCGTTCAAAAATTTTCTAAGGCGTTCTTCCGGAGTCTTTAGAGTATCTTTCTGAGGGAAATGGGCGATGATTTCAATGGCGTTCACAGGTCCCACACCGGGCAGCCCGGTCGTATAGTCACTGCCAACGAGAAGTGCAATCATAATGAGATCTTCTCTGGTTAATCCTGAAACAGTAAAAGCCGGATGTTGAGTTTGAAGAGGATTATACCTTCATAAATATTTAAATTTACTCTACTATAGCACTGAAGAATGTCGGATGCTTTGAACTGTTTAACAAATTTCTTTTGATCGAAAAAGTTTTTGTAAACGTTTCCGGCTCCAAACAGCCAAATGTCAGAGTCATCGGTTATAGTCCCTTCGGTTTGACCGGTAAGATCAAGGTAGGCACACTGTGCTTCGGCTTCCATTGGAGCGATAATGAAGGGAATTCCGAAAAGGTGTAATAGTTCCTGATAGGAATCAAAGTCGAAGGACGTAAAGTGAACAAGTTTCGGATGACTGGTGGAGGGGGGAGGGGACCAAACCTGTGCGTCTGCGGTGATTTGTTCAGTTACTGTTGAGGCTAATTTTTGTTCCCGACTCCTATCTTCGATGAGGATTTCAGACTCCTTTTCTAATTTTTCCTATCATCACACGAAATGTTACTTATCACTTATATTATTACCTATCACGAAATTGCCATCTATCACTTACTTTGATCGTTTGCAACCGTTTAATTTTAGCGTTATCTGGTTTTTTGAAATGGTCGGACTGCATAGGTTCGGCGGGCACTTCCGGGCCCTCCTTCTCGGAGCTATTGAACACATCGGCAAAGAAATCGTCTTCAGGAGCCTCGTCTTCATTGATAACAATCTCAAGGCCTGATGAGCCCGCTGAACTATCCTTCAGGGAGTCATCAACAACTGACTTGGGCGTCTCGCAAAAAATATCGGCAAACAGGTCGTCTTCAGGGGGCGCCTCGTTGGGATTGATGACGATCTCAATGGCCGATTCACTTTTCTTGATGGCCTCACTGTTTTCAACCGCATCTGCCGTCTGAGGCGTAGGCTTATTTTCATATTTATCAGAAGAATCGACACGATCCATTCGAACTTCATTTTCAACAGCGTTAGACGATTCAGCGACGGCAGTCTCGGTTTCGTGGGCGGTAACTTCTGTCACAGCGATTGTTTTGTTCTCCTTTAGTTCAAAATTGGATGTTGCATCTTTTGAAGTACCCGGACGGTTTAAATCATTTCCGCCAACAGTAGCTTTCTTAGATTGTTGTTTGATAATTTCCATTATTTCATTCTGACTTAAACCCTCTTTCTCGGCCACTTTTTCAATCTGAGACGAATCATCAATCTCGGGAACGTCTTCTTCTGACTCTGACGAGTAAGAAAAAGAGGGTGACGAGGAATTTAACGGTAAAGGTGATTTTCTCAATTCCGAAATTTCAGAGATTGAATCTAAACCTACTTCGGAAGGATTTTCTTCGTCCCTAAGAGCCTGTAAGTCTGTGCAAAACTCAAAATTAGTAATTTGACCCAGGTGTTGTGGATTAATTTTAAAAGGAATCTTACTTGAAGCGTATACAAAACGAGTTGTATTATCCTTAGCTATTCTTTGGCTTATTTCTACGCCCTGCGCCGTTAAAATATCCTTCAAGTCATTCAACGTTAACCCTCTCGTTCCTAGCTCTCCCTCAGCTTTTTCCAATTCTTTTTGAACAGTTCGACGTTTCAGCAGTCTCTCCATTTGAAAACTTGAGAAATCGTCCGATTCCTTAGAAAAAAAAACAAAAAAAACTTCTGTGCTTCTTTTTAATATTTGTTGTACTAGCGAGAGAGATTTACTTCAGGCATAAGATGAATTTTCGCCCAGGAATTCAATTTTCTAGTTTCCTTTAACTCAGTTAAAATGTCATGCCTTATGTCGGCAGGCAATGAGCGGAATTCTTCGCTTTGCACGTTCACTGATGTAATGTCACCAGCGAAAGATGCCCTCGACGACAAGTAATCATCATCATCTGATGATACACCTCCCTCCTCTGGGTCATCTCTTGAAAACACGAGAATGATTTATTTTATTTAACAAGAAGGGGGCTGGAATGGTTGGAGAGGGGGAGAAGTAAATAAAAACTAACATAATTTCCTCATTTTTTGGGAGCGGCGGAAGATAGAACAGGTTGTCCTCCCGGCTTTGTGTTAACATTTTCGGAATATGAACCTTCTCACCGAGAACATCACCCAATGCCTGTTGTTTGACTAAATTTTCTAAAAGTTGTTGGCGTAGTTTTTCCCCGGCCTCTTTTGACCTTAGTCGACTCCTTTGACGAGCTGCCTAAAAATGATATTTTATTTCATACATTCTAAACATTAGAAAGAGAGAGGGGAAAAAAAAAAAATGAAACTCGATCAGGAACCACTGCCCCCGCCCCCATGAGAGCGTTGCAAACGAATGCTTCCCAAACTTTTTTCTGCGTCCAAACCGCACCTTACTCGCACCCCTACCCCCCACTTTCCCAAGCTTAGATCCACAGCGAATGACTAGCTTTTATTAGGCTCGGCCGTCTCTAAATGATCAAAACGCGAAGAATTGAAAAAGAAGGAATGTTTTGTAAGCAACTTCTTTTTTAACTCTGCGTGAAAACTACCGTAAAGATTTCAATTAGTTATCATCCCTCTTCTTCTCGGACGTCACAGTAGAAAAGTTTCCCTTCACTATAGTCATGCTGAATGCTGGAGAAGTCAATATCTCTGTCATGGATTTTCCGGATGATGTATCTCCAACTCTCCACCCTCGAGGAACCATAAAAGAAACAGGACTTCCCCAAGAAATGGCTACACTTTCTCAGAGCAAGTCCATTTTTAGGCATTATTTAAAAGTCATAAAATAAGATTTCTTTAAAAAGGAAGAAAATTACAAATGCCTGTGAGAACTTTCATGGCATTGTGTGCTGATGTTTTTCGTATCTGATGCCCCCACCTTTTTTCCACTAATTTCTCAAGATTTTTTTCTCTTTTTTCGTGGGAACGGAAGTTCCCGAGAGAACGAGAGTAAAGAAAAGCCTCTACCACAGATATTATGCACCTCTATTGGGAAAGGTGAAATTATAAACTAGAAAAATAACAATAATGTTAGGATAAATTAATGATATCACAACTCACGATTGTTTTTCTCTTGAGAGTTGGAACGCCACCGTCGAATACGAAAATGGGTTTGATTCTGAAAAAAAGAAGTTTGCATATTCGTCGGAACAGACCAAGTAGGAATGCATTTCGCACAGGCGTTGCCTCTTGAAATCCTCGGACAAGTTGATAAAGCCAGATTGAAACATCTGAACTGTAAAGTCAAGGAAAATTCGGCTAAACCCATCTTCAACGCGTCATAAACACCGCGAAAAAATACAAATCTGGATGAAGATGCCAGAGCTTCGAAAGGTTCAAAATTGGGCTAATAAAATACCTTTACCGTTATGAATATTTTCATTGACCATCATCAAAATCCCGGATGCCATATAGATCAAATGAATAACTGGCTCGTAAAGTGGGCACGGGCTTGCCTAGAGAGGGACCTGTCCCACCCTTTCAGGATTATGGAGTGCGACTGTTCTAATTGACATTTTTAATCTCTCCTTCCTATAACTTCAATAAAAATGCCTGTATGAATGAAAAGTACCTAGGGATTGCAATATTTTGGTTCGTCAAATGTTGAATAATAGGCAATACAGGCATTCATCGATGTGATTGCTGCAACACAACATGGACACAATGTCAGTGGTCCGACCACTGCGTTCCCTGCTCCTGGATCACCACTTGATCCGGGGTACCCAATCCCCAAAACGTTACTTTAAAAACGAACAAAGGCATCCCCCCTCCCAAATCTAAAAGAGGCCGTTAACTCAGCCCTAAAAGTGGCTACCAGCTCCTGGAAGTGTCATTTTTCTCAAGGAACTCAGACCTCATGGCCGTGTCTAGGGGGGGTGCAAAAGACACGCACCCCCCGACACCAATTACACAGTTGCAGCGATTTCTCGGGGCGGCATTCCTCTCTGTCTCTTGGATAGCAGCAGAATTAGTCTCTGGAGCCAACCCCGAGAAACTGGTTTCTGAAAGTGCCAGATCCACGAAATTTTTGGTTTGAAAGAGCTAAATCCTTCAAGTGGCTTTTTCAAATGAGTCAATCCTGCGAAAGTACCTAGTTATTTGAATGAGCCGACCCCGCGATATTGCTTTTTGAATAGACTAACCAAGATCTGGTACAGCGGAACCCGCGAGGCCGCAACATTTATTTTTATTTTTTTATTTTTTTAGCCAACCCCGCGAAATAGTTTTTTCAATGAGCCAATCCCACGAAATTTCATTTTCGAAGAAGCCGGACCCAGCGAAACTGGTTTTGAGAGGTACAACCTTGCAAAAATTTAGATTTGAAAGGAGGCAGACCCACGACATTAACTTTTCGAGAGAGCCGATCCCTTTAAATTAGCCTTCTTGGTAATCCAGCCTCAAGATTTTGGTTTTTAATGAGCCAAACTTGCGACATTTCATTTCCGGAGTAGCCAGACCCACCAAATTGGCTTTTTGAATGGGCCAACCCCGCAAAATTGCGGTTTTCCAAATAGCCTAACCCACGAAATTCCTAATAAGCCAACACTCTAAGGCCCTGTTCACAAACTCTATGTTTGTGTTGTGTGGTGTCTATGCAACCTATAAAAATGATTCATTTTTCGAGGGAGTAAATTTGTTTGGCTGCATAGACTCCATAGAACGTTAACATAGAGCTTGTGAACCGGGCCTAAGCATTTTTCATTTTCAAGTTGTGAAATCAGATGTATTTTTTAGGGAGCTGATGTCGCGAAACTAGTTTTTGAAGCGACAGATCTGCGAAATGAGGCCTTTTGAAAGACCTAAACCGGCAAAATTAGTTCTCGCATTAGCCAAAATCTTGAAATTGAATTCTGTAAATTATAACATGCAGGAAATTTGGAATCTAAGCCCATGAAAGTGATTTTTATGGCCCCCAAATACGCAAAATGACTTTTGTGAAAAAGTCAACCGCGTGAAATTGAATTTGACACAATTTGGAGGCTCCAGTGGCGGATCTAGGATTTTATCTTGGGAGGTGTTCTACCATAAATGTGATAAATACGATTTACTCTTACTTTTTTTCTGAGTTTTAGCCGCACACTTGGCTCTACAGGAATATGATCCACGATTTTTGCAGCGATCTAAGGTCTTTATCTCAATTTAGTCGCGAATTACTGCGTTTCCTCATTTTTAGCCGTGAATTAGCGGGTTTTCACAAATTGATCCAATATTTACCGTTAAAATCAGTTTCAGCAGCGAATGAGCAGCAGATTCTTGTCCATGATTCTTGTGATGGGAATTAGAGGGTTTCTCAGTTTTAGCTGTGAGTTAACGATTTTTCAATGTCATCTCCGAATTATAGATTAGCGTAATTAGTGTTTTTTTATTATTTATTTATTATTATTATTATTATTATTATTATTATTATTTTATTGCGGGATTGATTATAAAAAAAAAAAATCACTGTGCGCTACTCCCCACTAAAATTCATAGACTTGTGCTGTGGGGAAGTTGGTCTATTTTTCCGAATTTAGGCCCGGTGCACACTTGCGTTTTTTTAAGCTGCGGTGCCGCCGCGGCGGCGGTTGATTTACGGCACATTTTGCCTAGCAACATCAATACACGTACAGCATTGAAAAATGCAACAGAAGCCTCTTTTAACACACGAAGTGTGAAGCTCTAATGAAGCTTTGTACCTTTTAAACCACTTTTGACCCAAAAAAAGGTTTTAATCACTTACTAATTGACAATATTATAAGGACTAATATATCCCACGATGTATAGCTTTGGCTATACCAACGCCAATTCATTTCTAAAAAGTGTAAAGAGCTTCGATCGAGCGGACATACATTTTGAAATTCCAGTTCCCTCCAACTACTTATTTGAAAGCGGTGCTGCGACTAGAAAAACCGCATGTATGCATTGCTTCATAGCAACTAATGTATTTTAAGACAATACAGACCGCCAGAGCGGTGCCGCCGCGGCGCCGCAGCTTGGAAAAACGTAAGTGTGCACTGGGCCTTAAGTGGCAAATGACGCTTGTTCTCAATATTTGCCGCTAATCAATCAATCAAGGCTTTAAAACCTACAAATCTATATTTTTTTAACTTTACCTAAGCTTTTCTCCCCCCCCCCCCATCATCACTGAATGGTGGCCCGGGTCGGACTTCCCCCCTCGCCCATCGCCGTGATAGGTGGCAACCATCTCCCCCTTCAACAG
Source organism: Corythucha ciliata (assembly GCA_038030265.1). Classification (NCBI taxonomy): domain Eukaryota; kingdom Metazoa; phylum Arthropoda; class Insecta; order Hemiptera; family Tingidae; genus Corythucha; species Corythucha ciliata. The sequence continues at coordinate 29,414,438 of CM075938.1, forward strand.
CCTTTTGGTAAAAGGTAAAAGAAATCTCTCGAATTTTCGACTATCTACAATATAGTAGACGCCATATTCTTAGGGGGGGGGGGGTTTAAACCTCCAAAACCCACCCCGTAAATCCGCCACTGGTTGGCTCAGTGTTTGCACTTTGGAAATGAAAAAAATATTTTACTCGCTACTTGGCGAATACCACCACATACCACATGTGTGGAGCTTGAGGCAAAATTTCAATTATTCGACAAATAAAACTTCAGACTTGTTCAGCGCTTAATGAGCACTTTGTCTTTTGCCGTTGCGAAACTGTCAATCTAGCTCAGCGCTGAGTAAGTGTTTAAAATCCAACAAAACACGTCCCATCGCGATACAAATCACTGTTGCAAAACTCCATGAAGCGCTTAATTCTACACTTCAGCGCTTAAACCCGAGCCCCCAGTTTTGCAACGCAACCAATTATGGTGGTTGTGTCGCGAGATTGGCGGCCTATTTAGCGTTTTCACGGTCAAAAAACCACTTTTGACTTTTGCTTTTTCTCGACTTTAACACACGTTTTATAGCAACACTAGGTTTTCTGCTTGAACGGACAGTCGTGGGGGGGGGGGGGTCCCATTTTCCAAGCGACTTGGCCAGTTTCTTGGCAAAAACTGACAGTATCTACACGAAAAATCGCCAATTCTGCCGTGGTAAATGTCTTTCTAGGGCGAAATTTCAAGATTTTATTAAACATTTGTTTTATTTTATTTTGTTTACTTATGTACACGAATGATGCCATTTTAATACAGCAGTTTTACGAAAGTAGATTAACTTTATGGTTTCTTTTGAGGATCCAAACCACCACCCTCCTGAACAACTCCCCCCTCCTGCGGTTCTTGAGGATAGGACCACGAATTAAGTAGGACCTTCTTTCCTAAAAAAGGACCTCTGGCCACCGTACGCCTATTATGCTGTTCTGTTCTTTTCATGCGCTATTCTTTTTTTCACTATTCCTCTCAAGCCAGACAGTCTAAACAAAATAATTGAAAGTTACTGAGATGGGTGATCAACTAGGTAAACCCCACACTTGGATATTATTATCTTATATACTTATTATTATTATGTAATGATTTAATCATCCCAATAATGTAAACAACGCGCATCAGTGATTTTTCCCACAGCGTGTGAGCGTTTTTGATCGGAGACAAGTCAGAAAAATAAATTACACAACGTAATATTCGTCACAGAAACAATATTTCTTGACTTAAACTTAAAACGTAGGTACCTTCCCCCACTATTCTATTGTATTTCAAATAGTTAAATTAATAAAGGTGAGCTACTCGGAGAGCGTAGCTTATAATGACACAATCATATTCATGCTCCACTAGTAGGGGGAAAAAATGGTATGAATTGAACTGTAGCGTAAAACTAACGCGAAGGAGACATGATGATGCATCAATTACATCAATGAACCTTCTTCAGTGACACTGCAGACACTTCGTACCAAACGTATCAATTTAAAAGTCGTCGCGTCAAAATTCAAACGGGGTACAGATTAGAGGGAATGTCGGATGGGGGAGAAAGGAATGTTCCACTGGGTCAGATTTTTTCCCACACCGAAATAAAAGGCAACCAAAAATCATGTCGTTATCTAAGTTCACCATCTGACTTCCTTCTTTTTAATAGTATCCTCCCTCTTCTTTGTGTAAAAAAAGGGATTTGAAACTCCTCCCACTCCATCTCCTTTCCCTACAATTGCTCTCATTTTCTCATCAACCGTTTCCACCTTTTTTATGTAAATGACCATTTTCTCCCGTTCATCACACTCAAATCAAAGAAGTGGGCTTTTAAAAAGCGAGCTTCTTTCGGGATTATTAATTAGCTGTATAATTTTTTTTTTCTTATAGAAAGGGCCGCTGGTAGAGGTGGTGGGGTAAAACAAGAAGTGGGGGCTTCTTAAATATTAATTGCGTCGTACTATGTTTTTTCATTTTCTTAAAAAGATAGGAGACAATGGCATGTGAAGCAAATTAACTTTGCCTAACTGTGGGAACCGGATTCTTCAATGAAAAATATTTTTCCTTATTCTTCATTCTCTTGCCTGACTCCATTCAACCAGATTTTCCCACAAAGCTTCAAGACACGGAATGAACAAAAATAGCAATTTCATATTCCTGCTATTCGTTATCCTTCCAGAAGTGCCCCTCCTCCTCACTGTGCAGGTTCATTTAAAAAACCCTTTAAAACACGCCAACGACCTTTCGAATGGCGAAATGTACCGCTGCCAGAGGGAAGAAAAGTCACCTCACAGAACTCAAAATTTCACAGCAGCCGAACAAAGCGTAGTTTGCACTATTGGTCGCTGTGATATTTTGTGTCGAAAGCAAGTCTACCCGCCCTAATTGGCAGATCTAAAATGGAAATTGGGAGAGGTTCACACGCGTGTGTATGTCCAAGCCTAATTGGGTGAAAGCAGACCAGATGCACCATGAACCCAAACTTAAAAGTCTCTGAGATTTGATTTTTTCGAAGCATTCTAAAGGCACATCTCGCCTTTCTCAACTGCATGCAAATTTACTATTCAAATTGTGTTATTCACCTTTTTAAGGTCTGCGTACGCTCGAGGAAATTAATTATTGTGCCATAGAAAGAGACAAAAATCTGTTCCAAGACTATTGGCCACACCATCATAAGGCCAGTCCACACTCGTGCGACTTTGTGTTCGGCAGTCACATGTGATTAGGCGCAAGCAGTGTGAACGAGTAACATCCGTTACAGAATGCGTCCCTCATACGAATAAAATGTGATGTGTGGCAGTTAAATTTGTTCGAACTAAAGCGCGAGTGCACTGCATGACGACACCTCAAGTAGAGCGTCCCGTTTTTCCCCGGGAGATTTTGGACTTTGAAACTTTTGTCCCCATTCTGTCAGATTCGAGTTGGCAACCCTAAGGGTATATTTATATAGGAGCGGTGACAAAAGAAAGTAGCTGAGAGGAGAGAATCTCTAGGCTGATAAAGTGAGCCTAGAAATTTTACCACTCTCCTCTTCGCCACGCAGCTTTGAAAGAAACATTTCCATTGAAAACAAATATGAAAATTTTCTCCGCTCGGCTCTTCTCGCAGCTCACCTCTTTGGTCACCGTTCCTACATACACATACCCTAAGTGATCGGCATGTGCGGGATAGACCCTCATCATAGATCGGATCAGAATTCGAGCATACGGTAGTTGGGGCAAGTTATTTGAGCATTTAATTTCTCATTTACGGCAGCCGAAAGTTCTCTTCACCTCTTCGTACAGCCCAAGTTGCTTTCTTAAAATACGTTGTTCATAAGCTAACATTGAAAATAGCCAGTAGAGAGCGAACGCCTTAGACAGGTCTGTACAAAGCGAGTCAACATAGTGGACAAATAAGTCCTCCTCGAAAGTTCAATTTTGACCAATTATGACCCAGGAAACCGAAAATTCAGCCGAATAAAATGTAACTTAAACCCCAGGCACGCATTGCTGATTGGCCACAAGTTGAGCCATGAGGCTGCCAGTTGAGCCAAAACAGTGCATTTTCGACCCAACTGGCAATGCCACCCAAACTGAAACCAAAACTTCAGTCATGAAACAGTAAAATAGCCACCGAACTCAATTGTTCGGTGTTCGGTCACAAAATTGTACTGTTGCAAGAATATGAGAAAATGCTGTAATTCACGGTAAGTTGAGGCAATTTCAAGGCGGGAATTGGAAACAAAATTGCTGCTTCACGGTATGTAGAGGCTCTCTTTCGGTGGAAAAAAATGCTTGTAAGCTGCGTTTGTCCAAGTCCGAGGGAATTGAGAAAAAGCGCCAATTCAGGGTAAAATGTGAAACAAAACAATTTGTACCTTCAGTAATTTGAGAAAAAGGCTACACTTCGCGGCAAAAATTGAGAGAAAGCGCACATTCATGGATAAAATTAAGAAACATGGCTGAAAGTGAAAAAAATGTCAAATTCACGTCTATAAATTGAGATAAAACTCCAACTCGCAATGCCTGGAGGCAAATTCGGCTAAAATAAAGAAAAAACACTAATTCATAGCTGAAATAGATACAAAAAAATATCTTAATTAGCGGCTAAAATGGAGAAACACGTAAATTCGCGCCTGAAGTGGAGTAAAATTTCTAATTCACGGTGAATCATGAAAGTAAAATTGACAAAATATGGCACTAATTTACTTAATTTAATGGCACTAATTGGGCTAAAGTAAAGATAAAGCACTAATTCACGGCTAAAAGTAAAAAACAAGACCAATACGAGGATAAAATTGGGAAAAACGTAATTTTGCGGCTAAAATACTAGTGAAAAACTCAATTCGAGGATAAACATTGAGATAAGGCGTTAATTCGTGCTAAAATTAAGACAAAGCAGTAATTCGCAGCTCAAGTTAAGAAAATTCCAATTCGCGGATTCTGGAGGCGACTTTTGACAAAGTGGAGAAAGAGATGTAATTCACGAATAAAAAAGGAAACAATTGCTAATTCCCCGCTAAAATTTAGAAAAAGGGCTGATTCGCGGTTAAAATTAGCATAAAATGCTAATTGGAGGTTAAAATGTAGCAAAACGTTAAATCTAGGCTAAAATTGATACAAGAATTTAACGCTACAAGAGAATTACATTCCTTGTTTATTCATAGACTAAGGGGTCTCATAGTCATTTTCGCCCCGAGCACTAATGGGTGTAGGTCTACCACTGTTCCTAGATGGACAATTCGCACCAGACGCAGACTCTTCGCGCATAAAACTAAGATTTAACCCACAGAACCAGGTTTGTGCCCCCCCCCTGCCCACAGGTGCTCTGCACAATCGGTAAAGGTCAATTCCAGTTGCTTTTGGCCAATAATTGCTATTTTTGTGGCCGAATATGATCGTCCAGCCTGAACAATTTCCATTCAATCCCCGGAATCACCGTGCAACCGGTTTTGTTTATTACACGACTAACCTTAGCTCACACGGGATTAATTATATATCTTAATCTTATACAGGGTGTTCATAAATTACCTCGACAGAGAAAGAATGGTGATAGTACACCTCATTTGTGATCGAAATTACTATTTGAGGTTTTTTGGAATTCCTCTTGGTTTTCGAGATATCATCAATTTCATGTTTTTTTGGTGACCCTCTGTTTTTTTTTCGATAAGTGACTATTACGACATCATCAACAGGTGCTAGACTAAAAGTAAATAGCTCATTGAAAAGAGCACAAAATGTCCTTCATTATTGGTCCTCAACTCAATAAAATTACACCAAGGCCCTAGCCGCTAGGGCATGAGATATCCGAAGGAAACTCGTTATTCGCATTTCTGCCCAATTTTCATCAGCGATTTTCACCATTTCGTCAAAGGAAACTATTTTTTTGCGTTCATAGGGAAAACTTCCTCATGATGTTAGCTTTCCCATGACGTACAACAATTACCAGTTTTCACCATCTAGTGAAGAGGTAGAAGCAATAAACGAGCCCAAAACTGAAAAATAACCCGTAATGAGGACCCTTTGAATGAGGTATAACCAGCTCTAATTACTCGTTTCCAACGGATGAGACATACGGATTCAAGCGGTCAGCTAAGTCTATCGCTAATTTACTTTGGTGAGTTGAAATTGGGGGTGGTGAAGCTTAAAATATCTTTAGAGGATTGGGCTTCATGGACCTAACCCGCAACCCGCGAATGCAAAAATTGGCCCTCCGAACATCTGAATTGGATGCACGTTGCACCTCCAGTCGTCGCCTCTGGATTTCCTCGCACGATTCTCGAGTACGTACGATTCTCAAGCTCCTCTCTGGGGCCTCACGGGAAAAAATGCCGCTAGCGGGGTCCAAGGACGCTGAATAAAAAATAACACTATCCCGTCCTAGCAATCGCATCTTGCGGCATTTTCACACTGGTTCGTAATACGGCCCCTGGTCGCAACTGGTTGTTGGTAGACCAGCTTTAGATGACCTAGTAAATAAAAATCCATGGGTGGTGGGGGGTCGGGACAGGACTTCTCGGTGAGCACCTTACTGGTCCATGAAGCCAAATCCTCTAGCGATATTTTAGTTTCACCACCACCCAATTTCAACTCACCAAAGTAAATTGGAGTTAGATTTAGCTGACCGCTTGAATCCGTATGTCTCATCCGTCGGAAACGAGTAATTAGAGCTGGTTATACCTCATTCAAAGGGTCCTCATTACGGTTTATTTTTCAGTTTAGGGCTCGTTTATTGCTTCTACCTCTTCACTAGATGGTGAAAACTGGTAAATGTTGTACGTCATTGGAAAGCTAACATCATAAGGAAGTTTTCCCTATGAACGCAAAAAAATATTTTCCTTTGACGAAATGGTGAAAATCGCTGATGAAAATTGGGCAGAAATGCGAATAACGAGTTTCCTTCGGATATCTCATGCCCTAGCGGCTAGGGCCTTGGTGTAATTTTATTGAGTTGAGGACCAATAATGAAGGACATTTTGTGCTCTTTTCAATGAGCTATTTACTTTTAGTCTAGCACCTGTTGATGATGTCGTAATAGTCACTTATCGAAAAAAAACAGAGGGTCACCAAAAAAACATGAAATTGACGATATCTCGAAAACCAAGAGGAATTCCAAAAAACCTCGAATAGTAATTTCGATCACAAATGAGGTGTACTATCACCATACTTTCTCTGTCGAGGTAATTTATGAACACCCTGTATACTTATTATAGTATCTAATCGTGATTCGTGACATCCAGCATAATACTCTTGATTGCCGCTTTTCTCGAACCCCAATATGTCAGCGTACCTAGTCGATCCCTAAACGTCCACGACGTACACCTGCTCATAGCAAGTAAATTTCTCCATCTCATTCAGAAATTTCGTGAGAGCATGCTTAACGCGGTGGTGGCGCCTAGTTAACGGAAGCATGTTACGTGGATAATGACCAAGCACGTGGGCTGGTGTTTCGTTCTCCCTGCCACAACTGCGGCAGAGGGGTCCAACATCGCTTCCAGTCTGCGCGGTGACCGCCGCTACTCCTCGCAGAGGCGTAGCGTAGTTTACGTTTAGCTTGAGTGCATTTGTCCATTCGGATCCCGACAAAATCTGTTCATCACAAACAAATTTTTGCCTTTGGGGTTTTCCTTAAGGTGGTTAACTCCACCCCTTGCCACCTGCAGGACGCCCACTCTCCAAATTATTTCTCCCTCAATCGTTTCACCGATACTAACTCACCGGGACGCGGGATCTCCAGCTACAGCCTCTCCGCGCACAGTGCAGCTTCACCCTAGTATTCAAATATTCTCTGAAGCAGAGGATCCTGCACCTTAGCCAGCTTCTGCGCTATCGACAAGTGCTAAAGAGGTGCCTCCCACTTGCACCGAAGAAGACAAAGACCACGGTACCGCTGAGGAGCGTACTGCATACCGTTTTTTGTGTCCGCCGCCATCCCCAGCATCGCTTTCACATACCACCTAACTATCACTTATACTCCTAATTATTACGTCGGGGTTGCAAAAAACTTGTGATTTAACCACAAAACAATATACCTTAGGCTATTTATCGTCTTGAAACTGACTGTCTTGACTGACTTGACTTGAATTGACTTGACTGTCGTGAAACTATGAAAAATGACAAATTCACGACCTAAAACTTGCAATACAGCTTCAAAGAGCAGAATCCAGATGTTGACACTATACATAGCTTTAAACTTTACTTAAAGAAATCGAATTACAGGCTCAATTGTTTTGCTAGTTGTTGTTTTGCTCAATTCTTTCCACTTCGTTGCCACGCCACTGCGATAAAATGGTCGAGCAGTCGGAAATTGAAAGACTTCAACGCGAAATTCGGAGATTTTCACCATAACGGCAAGTTTCGGGGCGATAAGGACCACACCAGGGAATCGGGGGAAGGGGGGAGTTGGTTTCTGGATGATATCGATAAATTTGGCACATTAGAGGATTTTTAAAGCCCGTTTACAAGCTCTAGGAGTCTATGCAACCAAAGAACTTTATTATGTACCATGAATAATTAGTCCAAGATGCTAAGATTGCTCGTGAAATATTCAAAACCGGTTTTTGGCGATTCCGGGAGCTGAATCAATGTTTTCCAGCATGAACATCACACCGCAGAAATTTCCAGTTTTTTGACCAAGAGTGGGAGGAGGGGGAGGGGGTACGCACTAGGTTCTAAGGGCTAATGTTTCTAGTTCTATTCTACGTATTCTAGTTCAAATGACTGTAAGTTACTAGGAAACATTTGACCGTTTCGGCGGAATTTTCGTCGAAAAATGGTGATTTTAGGAGCGGAAAGTGTGTTTCTGGAGAAAATCAAGGCTATTGATTTTTGGGATGCCAAATATCTAGTTTGAAAGAAATTCTTCAGTCAAATAGTCAGTCTCTGGCTTATACCTCTTTGTTTTGAGGCTAAGTTGACGGTTATTCAACTGTCAGTTTGTGACGTAAATTTCACAATTTCTGATAGTATTGTGAGTTCGTGATTAAAAGTGGGACTTTGTATGGCGTATGCAGCCTTTGTGATCGGCTAAATGGCCCGTTATTGGACCTGAAAATCCAATTTTTGGGATTTCAAACTACAATATTGTAATGCGAATCCTAGAAACTTTAATAGAGCGAATTTTGCCTGGGAAACAGCTTGGGATTCACCCCCCGTGCTCACGCCTGGTGTATGCGCCTATGTCTCTATTATGTTTTGACACTCTGACAGAATACAACTTTTCTTTATCTTCTTCTGGTCACCTCAAGGTCTAGATCTGCCACTGCACCGGGGCTCAGCAGGTGAATTGAAGAATACACAAAATATAATAACTTTGTAGAATGCAGCCTTCCCAAGCGGAAATTCTGCAGTGATCTTGAATTGGTCATGAAGTGTGCCCCCCCCCCCCCTAGCAGCACTCGTGATCTTGAATTGGTCGTGAAGTGCCCCCCCCCCCCAGCACCATTCGTGATCTTGAAGTTTCTTAAGAGATTGTTTGAAACTTCGGAAATTTGTCTTTGAAAACTAAGGGTACCTAAGGGTTGAGGGGGGGGGGTGAGTTTAGCCCAATGGGGGGGGGGGGCTAAAGCTCGTTAGCCCTCTGATGGATCCTCGCCTGCTTACTAGGATCGGTAAGTGGTGACAGCCTCCCCTCTTTTTGTCCAGAAACGGTCATGTTATTGCTCATTGTTGAACTTTTGGGCCATTTCTGTACTACATACTAGAAACGGAGCGAAAGGTTCGAAATTATCCACGAATTGCCGATCTTTTAGTTTCATGTCCCGTACAGTCTTGTAGTTTCATGACCAGTATATGTCAGTGGATAGGCCATTTTAGGGTTCGTTTCATGCCTCAGTTTCGTGGGCTAAGTTTCATGTCAGTAGAGCAATTTTTCAATTTTAATTACCTTTTCCTGAGCTGAATATTGGGTTTACGGTGTTCGTAGAGAAGCTGCCCATCTCTACATCAAAGGCGTTCATTTGCCCGCGCATAGTACTAACTAGAATTTTCGGCGCTTAACACCGCTCCACCTTCGTTGAAGTTCCACGATGAGGCCGTTCATTTGCCAAAACTCATAATGATTCACGAACGCAGCGTTATAAGACAACAATAAATTAAAGGTTTAGTGACTGTCATTAGGTGCCAGATCAACGTTCTCGAAGTGTAATCCTTTGAAAAACTGCCTCCTCTGTATCAAGGTCCCAACCACAAATCTCTTTTCCTTCAATATTGGCACTAATCAGCCAGAAATCAATTCCATAGTCCTTAAAAACTGCAAAAACGCTTCATTTAGCCCTAGTTGTGCCGGTGTCAAGGTGTCGACGTCAGCTCTGCTGGAGATAATCTGAAACGCCACAGCCTGTGGAACTTGCCTCTTGACTACGAAACTGTGATCATTTGTTTCCGAAAAAAAAACCTCAGAAAACCATAAAAATTTTCTCAAAAATTTCCCCCTTTTTTGTATCCTCTGTGGATAAAGCGAGAGTCTGAAAAGCAAGTCCTAGAAACCCCCGTATTTTTTCATTACCGGTACGTATACCTTCGGGCATATTCAGTATGAATAATTACGAATTCGTTTACATTCAAGTACTTCCAAACTTTTCCATGGCGCGGGGTCCTCGGCTACTGCCGCTCTTTCCCACCCCTGATTGACTAGGGCCTGGATCGGGGGCCCAAAACAATATTTTTTCCAGTTTACTTCTTTCGGGCCCCTTCATGATAATTTTGTGCGGTGTTCGATCTGAGCTCGGGGGCCCTCGCTGACCCAGTCGCGCTCTCGCCCTCGCTGAGTCAGTCTGGGTCTGACCTCACAATGTACAGGGCTACTTAAAGGCTTCACTTACGATTATTAGAGGTCCAAGAACACGAACCTGTTGCTATCTGAGATTAGTTATATGAAGTACCGAATGCATTCTGCTTTTCCTAGAGAAACTTGGACTTGAAAGGCTATCTGAATTCTAGTTACTTACGCCCAGAGGCATTTGTTCTACAGATCAAGTTAGTTAGAGTTAAAATTGAGGGGAATTTGCATATTTTGACCAGTTTTCATGAATAATTCTCACCGAAACTCGTGACCAAGAACAACCGCGTAACTATCGAACGATGAATCAATCTCATTTACCCTATTAGTGTTCCAAAAACGAAAAAAAGGATACCGACTGCGAGAACTCTGTTTTCCAACGTCTCAACCGGAATCGGCTTTCCAGCTCGGTCCAACAGCTTCCAAAGTCCGTGTACACCCATTGACCTACAGATTGGAACGTTCGTGGAATGGACGTTTCGAGTTGGACGATGGATTTACAATAATTCCGATTGATTTACTTACTCGAATTATTTTTAAAATGGTCCGAAATTCGCTCATCCCAATGCAACGACGGAATGAAAACACTCACGTTCGGGTTATAAAAGTTGAAACCTTTTTGGAATTGAGCTCTTTAGAAAACATTTCCCGAGTCTACCCAGAGCCTTAGAGATGCTACCAACTTGCTTATAACAAAAAAATTACAACAAAAACTGGAATCCACTTGTTGCATCTTGTTCTATTAGGCTTGCCCAAGGCCAAGAAGGGGGGGGGGAGTCAAGGTATTTCATTTGTAATTATACTATTTTGTTGATAAAATATACTAATATACTATTCTCAGTGGACACTGATCAACACCGAAGTCTGATGGTGACTTTTCAAGCATAATAATTTTGAACAACTCGCATTGTATATACTATATAGGGAGGGAAGTGACAGAGTCAGAACTTCAGTCTATAACTTCTAGAAGTGTAATAATCGGATGAAAGGACGAAATTCTGACTTTCCTCATTCTTATGAGAAAACGTAATAAGAAGTTGCTGCATTGAAGCAGGCATCTCAGTCGTTGTTACAATGTTCATTCGAAATTGGACTCTTACGTCGCGTCTTGGTGCTGGTGGAGGGACATTCACCGATCCCTTGCCACCTTTCTTTTCACGCGCCTTAGCAAGGACACAACGCTTGTATTCGTCCTTAAGACACCCCCGCCACCAAACCCTCTGCATCGTCAATCGTCAATACTACGACTCACAACTTGCGGTCCACTTGAAGGGAACGGATGCCCGGGGGGATTCTCACGTGGGCCCGTGGGAAAATCCTAAGAGCGGTCTCGTCCACGGAATGGTCAGGGGGGTGAAGGGGGAGCTCTTGTTTCTCCTTTTTGATCTCAGACTTGATGGAAGGGATGGTCAAGACGAGATCAGGGGGCTGTTTGCCTCTAAACGGAGCTCTCCTCAGAACACAGAAACGTTCCAAAACCGTTCCCCCTTCGACACCCTTCCACATAAACGATTATATCCCTCCACGAAATCCGAACCTCACCCGGCCTTTTCGTCTTTTTTCTTTTTTTCTTCAACATCTCATAGTTCGAAAAGCTTGTCTGCCCGATTCCCACAGTTCTCGCTGTATCACAACGGGAAGACCGTGGCGAGAGTCTCTCGATAACACGCAAGACGCTCCCCCTGCTCGTAATTTTACTAACGTTGATCTTATTCTTTTCCCCCCATCGACTCGCCACAGCCGAGTGACACAGCCGCCCCCTCAATTTGGTCGGACGCCACCGTTTTTCTTGCACTCCACACGGCAGCCTCTCGCCGACTGACGGTACCTCCCCCAACTGGAAAGTGAAACGGCGGCGGCGAACCGATCGATTTCCCGCCCTTAAAGTTGGCTCCACTGTCGGAAAATTTGCCCCCAGGAACAGGTGTTCGGCACGAGATACTCTTGTTTTGAATGAGGATAAAAATGTTCCGGAAAGTACGCTGTTTGTAGTTGGTCACGGAGTTTAATTTGGGCCTTTTTTTGATTCGAATGACTTGTTTTCTCGCGTTTTCTGCATAAATTGTGGTTTGAGAAGGAGCCGTGCGTTCCATCTTCGATTATATCAGCCCTAAATTGGTAAGTTACCACATTTTTCGTATTAAAGTATAGTATAAGTTACGAAGTCCATACATTTCCTTTCCACTGCGTGAGAAAGATTTCTACTAAGTTAATTTTTATTATTCTAATTTGTGTGCACAGAGCAATACACATTTGAATGGTACTCCAAAAGTAAGACAATCCCATTCACTTAACTGCTTAGTTAAAGTATGAACGGATTAACAACCTATGCCCATTAGTGCCAATTAATTATTAATCAGCTTCTCTTGAACTCCCTATTGGCGTTTGAGCCTGTCTGTCTCAATTCGAAATAGGAGTGTTTAGTGTGATCGCAAGTGCGACTGGAAGGACTATTTATCAGGACATCCAACGTTTCGAGCCGGTACTCTCGGAAACAGGACGTCGTAATTTTATTTTTTTAATTCGTATGTCAGAATCGGCTTAGCGACCGACCTTAACGAAGGTTTGGTATCCGAAACTTCGAAATTTAGGCACGTCAATCCTCAGAATCGTTAATGGTTGCATGAGCTCAAAACTGGGTTCTGGTCTAAATAGTTTGGTTTCAAAATTATTCCACCGGTTTTACTGAAATACAGTCATCGGCGTCCAGAGTAAGTTCAAGCCAGGGTGACCCGGGATGAAAGGGCCTTAGTTGAAAATTGAATTTTCTCTCCCCAGTAGGGTAATATGGCCCTAATTTATTTTGGGTAATATTGCCAATTTTGCTTCCTAATAACCCGCATGGATCGAAAATCGATAAATAACCACTGAAATTGGTCATTTGAACACGAAACCGCCGAAGGCTTGTGCACTCACTGGCAGATACTACATCAATCAGGATGAAAATGTCTGTAAGGCCCTGCGGTCTTTAAAAAAGCAAGGAATACAATTTTTCCGTAGCTTTTTCTCAATTGTATCTACGAAGTTACCTCCAGAAATCGCGAATAGGCGATTTCTCAATTTATCTGCAAATGAGCATTTTTTTCTAGAATTTAGCAGAAAATTGTCGTTTTCTCAATTTCGGTATGGAGTTAGCCATTTTTTTTATCACTATTGAATTTTAGCCACGAAGTTGACATCGCGATCTGGCGTTTTGCAAATTTTAGCTGTTTACGTGAGTTTTTCTCGATCTCAGCACGAATTCATGCTTTGACACGATTAGCGCTTTTTCTCGATTTTGGCCGTAATTTAGCAATGCTTCTTAGTTTTAGCCCAAAATTAGCCCTTTTTCTTAATTTTGCCCGGCGAATTATAGCTTTTTCTCAATTTCATTACACGAAGTTGGCCTCCCGAAATCGCGAATTGGCGTTTATCTATTTCACTATTGAACAATAAGCGCTTTTTCTCAATTTTAGCCGTGACAGTGCTTTTTCTAATATTAAATCGTGAATCAGCGCCTTTTCTGAAATTTAGCCGCGAATGAGAGCGTTTTATAAAATTTAGCCGGGAAACCGCTAATCGCTCTAATCATAAAAACACTGATCTCACCTCGCTCTAACACCAAAATGCAGTCACCACAAAAAGATGTAACCACGAAGCGCTTAAAACACGAACACAGGCACAGACCGTCATCACTCTTCGACGGCCTCCCGATTTTTTGAGCTATACGTTGTACAGTCAGGTGCGGATTCAGGATTTGCTCAAGGCTTATGAAATTGTGTACTTTGCTCTACCAAAAATGGCTTGACAGCTATCCTCTGCCTAAAATTCTATTCTCAGCACCTTGAAAATGGCTGAACTGACTATTTGCGCGCTAAAAATATTCCCACGCCCACGCGCCCTAAAAATGGCTAACCTGCCGATTCGGACAGCCCTGAAATTCCTTGAACAGATCATGATCCCGGCCCTAAAATTGTCTTAATTGACTATTCGCGCGCCCAAATTGACCATTCGGGCGGCTAAGCCGATTATTAACTCGCACCCCAAAATGCCAAAGCTGATGATTCGCACCCCAAAATGCCGAAGCTGATGATTCGCACCTTGAAAATGGCTAAACTGACTCTTTGCGTGCTACAAATAGCCAGAGTGGCAATTCCCACTTTAGAAATGAATTCAAGCGGCCTGAAAATCCTTGAACAGAACATAATCCCCGCCCTAAAACTGACTACAGCTACTGATGAGTATAAAATGAATGTGAAAGGTATCACACATGGTGTAAAAGGTATGTGAAAGGTTCTTCAGTTTGACAGGATCATATGCCATTTGGTGAAGATTTCAAGCTGATTGCCCCCAAAATCATGCTCGAGAAATTTCAGATTGGCTCCATCGATTTAGGCCCTTTAACCGCTTTCATATTAGCCCGTTGGTCCAAATAATGCAGGTTGGCCCAGAGCAGATTATCCTTTTGGACGCTCAGGTGTTGATGTATACTCGAGTGCCTACTTATACCCGAAATTCGTAGGGAATGGTCCCAGCAATGGAACTTAATAACGGCCCTCAGAAAACTAGGAATCCTAAAACTCTCTACGTTTCCCAGAAATGAACTACCCACTACAGAAGCCGTTTGTGCTAGAGGAAACTAAAGCTGCTCAATACCCGCCTGTCATTTGTATATCCGAGCAAAGGTTTTTGATGATCAGAACGGAAATCACGAAAAACATAGAAATTGGGAAGTTTCTGAAAGATCCACGAAGGGTGACTCTGCGGCGAGGTGATTTCCAATTTCTAGCGCCCATCAAGTTTATATTCGCGGTCTCTTCAAACGCCGAATTCTAAGGGTGCGGAAAACGCTCTGATTTATTTATTTTTTATATGCCGTTGTCACACTAGAGCGTTTTCGAAGCGGAGCGACGCTACAAAAAATTGCGCTATAAAAAAGCAGCTGTCACCTTGGACTTTTTTTATCCGTGACTTCTGCTTTTTGTTAGCTACATTACTCGTCGCGTCGCTCCGAAAATGCTTTAATGTGGCATCGGTCTTAAGACTTCGTTATCTGCAGTTAGGACCTCTGGAGTTGCAAGCGTGCTTCGAAAACTCAAATTTGACCAAAATCTTGTCAAATCCAAAGGCAAAGTTATCCAATCTATCGGGGGATTTCGGCATGTTTTAGCCATGACTGCGCTTTTTCTCAGTTTTAGCCACAAATTAACGTTTTTCTTATTATTAGCTGTGTACTGTTTGCAATGTGTTTCACTTTCAGCGACTTCCTAGCGATTTTCCTCAATTTTATCCGCGAATTAGCAGTTTATTAAACTTTTTTCTTCGTGAATTTGGGAATTTTCTCAATTTTAGCTGCGAGTGAGCACTTTTTATCAAATTAAGCCGCGAATTGGTGTGTTTCTCAGATTTAGACGTGAATTACCGTTCTCAACCTGAGCCACGAATTAGCGCTTTTTTTCAATTTTTACCCACGAATTAGATTTTGTTCTCTACTTCAGCCCCGAATTTTCGTTTTAAATTTTAGCCGCAAATTAGCGCTTTTCTCAATTTTAGCCATTAATTATCGCTTTTGCTCAATTTTAACCGAAAATTCGCAGTTAGTTTTACTTTTAGCCGCGAATTAGCAACTTCTCTCAGGCACTTTAGCGTTGTTTCTGAATTTAGACGTAAAAGGGCCTTCATGTAAAGCGAATAAGTGATTTTTTTTTACCCCATTTTGGTCTTGAAGTTGCACCGAAGAACCGCGCATTAACGAATTTTTTCAATGAATGAGCGTTTTTTCGCAATATTAGGCACGCATGTTAGTGTTTTTTCCAAACTTTTAGTCGCGCAATTCTCCAAGAACAGCACGTTAGCGCATTTTCTCAATTTTAGTTGCCTAAGAACCTACAGTGGATCAGCGCCATAATTCTCGTCCGGCTAAGGCAAAACACTTTGAAAAATGGCTCAAAATCATCCCTGGGCAATTTTGAAAAACATATGGAAAATGGGATGAATCACGAGGATTTTTGACCCGGGGAATCCGAAAATTGGAATAGATTTTCGATCAGACCAGCCGATGAGTGGGTTCCTCCCCTAATGCCGTTTTTTTTTTTGTTTTTTGTTTTTCACCGGTTTGCTCCCTTCTGGACAGCTCGCAGTTCTGGGCAGTTGGCTGGCGACACCCTTTCATATTGCACTTCCAAGTTAGGGTCTTCATCGCTTCAATTTGAGTGAATGCTTGAGGCAGTCCTCAATTCCTCACTTCCATACCTTAGCAGCATGTATGCGTAGGCTCAAAACAACAGAAAGTGTCGTGCGTCCGCCCCCTTCATTTCATTGGCTCAACTCAAACTAGACGAGGGAAGAGGAAGATTACGTGTCACCGCAGATTCTTGAAGGAAGTCTGGTGACGTTAGCAGTCACCACGTCAGCAGTCAGATAATTTCAACACTGGGGTCGCGTAGTTACATTGAGTAATTTATGCGCCTGAATAAACCATTCTGATCTGTCGCCTACCTTAATTAACGACGCTATTGAAGTGACAGCCGTGAATACCTGCTTTCATTGCTGACCAGTCGCTAGTTATTCGAAAAGAGATAAATTTTAGCCCCGCCTTTTCGGGAGCTGGGACTGGGAAACAATCCAAAGCACGGGTGAAAATTTAGAGGGCATACTTGCGCAAATGCGAACTTTAGGCTTACTATAATGTACGCATCGCATATGCATATTACGTTTAAGATCTCTCATCCTCATGAATAAGTAAGCCTTCAGGGGCGCCCTGTATGCACGCACTATTCTATTCGAGGAGGGTGGTGCAGATGTTTGGTAAAGACCTGTGGAATTGTCTCCCGTTTCAAACCATCCGTCTATTATTGAATAAGCATAAAACTTGATCTCGCAGCTTTGCAGTTTCTTTTCCGTCCTAAAATTGCCCCGATGCTTTGGGGTAAGACCTGGTCACGAAATAATGAACTGATGAATTTTTGTGTTTATCTGGTTTCAGGTTGAGGGCCAGCATGAGCGAATCAACCATGTGATCAAACATGAAAAGGGGCGGTGGATGGAGGCGCAGGACGACCAAGGTAGAAAGAAAAAAAAGCGGAGTTCCCTAACGCTCCCCCAAACTATCACTATCAAACCGTGCTCATGAATTCGAATAATTAGAAGCCAATTTTGAGAATACAAAAGGTGGCTTCATGATGCCCCACCAGTACGGGAGCATGGCGCACAGCCTGCAAAGCCCTCAGCTTGAACGTTACATTTACCGTAACGACGAGCAACGTCTTACTCGCGAAGCCATGGAACGGTATTTGAGAGAAAGGTCGGACATGGTCGTCGTCATCCTTCATGCCAAGGTGGCGCAGAAATCTTACGGCAACGAAAAACGATTCTTCTGTCCACCTCCGTGCATCTACTTGTATGGTGAGGGTTGGCGGCTTAGGCAGGAACAGCTTTTACGTGAGGGTGACTCAGAACATGCAGCCCAACTATGCGCCTTTATCGGCATCGGTAATTCGGATCAAGACATGCAACAGTTGGATCTGAACAATGGGAAACAGTACTGCGCAGCTAAAACTTTGTACATTTCCGACTCGGACAAACGGAAACATTTTATGCTCTCGGTTAAAATGTTCTACGGTTCGGGTCACGATATCGGTGTCTTCCAAAGCAAACGAATCAAAGTTATTTCGAAGCCGTCCAAAAAAAAGCAATCGTTAAAAAACGCGGATTTGTGCATAGCGAGTGGAACCAAAGTTGCGCTTTTTAATCGTCTTCGCTCGCAGACTGTAAGCACGCGGTATTTGCACGTGGAAAACGGTAATTTTCACGCGTCGTCAACACAGTGGGGAGCGTTTACGATTCATTTGTTAGACGATGAAGAGAGCGAAAGTGAAGAATTCAGCGTGAGGGAAGGCTACGTCCATTATGGTTCGACTGTCAAACTCGTGTGTTCCGTAACTGGGATGGCTCTTCCTAGGCTAATCATTCGAAAAGTAATGTTTTATCGATACGCTTCTACTATTTTTTCTGGCTTTATTAATGTTAACTTCCCCAGGTCGACAAACAAATGGCATTGCTTGAAGCGGACGATCCTGTGTCGCAACTTCACAAGTGCGCCTTTTACATGAAAGACACCGAAAGGATGTACCTATGTCTGAGCCAGGAGCGAATCATTCAGTTTCAAGCTACCCCCTGTCCCAAAGAATCCAACAAGGAAATGATTAATGACGGCGCGTGTTGGACTATTATAAGTACGGACAAAGCCGAGTATCAGTTTTACGAAGGCATGGGCCCAGTGCGAACTCCCGTCACTCCAGTGCCGATCGTCCATAGTTTACATCTTAATGGCGGTGGAGACGTGGCCATGTTGGAACTGTCGGGAGAAAATTTCACTCCGAATCTTCAAGTGTGGTTTGGGGACGTCGAAGCCGAAACAATGTACAGGTTAGCTTTTCTTTTATTTATTTAAATCGTGAGAGTTTGCGTTTTCGCTCGCTATTATTTTTTAAACAATACCCCTCCTTTTCTTATTGTATGTTTCTATCCGATCTTCCCACGATTTAGAATTTATCGAGCAATTAAGTTGCGGGCAGATTTTTAGCTCTTAATGAGTTTTCCCACACTAGTTATTTTTCTTTAACGAGATGGAGAAAAAAAGCCAAAGTGATGTTTTTTCCAAAACCTGTTGAAAAACACTTCTCTTTTTATAAATTTGCCGAGTCATAGTCACTTCCGGAATCTGTTTGTTGCTGACGTACCAATTTCATGCCTTTTAGGGTTTGGGCAAAAGTTAATGCATGCATCATTTTATGTCCGTTGTCTGTTTTTTTATTGAAATTAGTGTGACAAAAGCAAACCTCTTTTAAACGTTATATGCACACGCACATGTCTAGGTATAGCGTAATCGCTTCTTGCATTTAAATAACAAATGTACAGGGTGGTGAATTTAAGGAAATGGTTCGGTCCCGTTCACGAAAAGAAGAAAAAGACATTATGATCCGACGGACTTGCTTGTAACTCAAACCCCTAAAACTACGCAAAAGCCGACCCCAGTACTCCAAAAAAAAGAAGAGATTAAAGAGAAATTCAAGATTTTCTGTGAGCTGTTCCTGTGGGTTTCACGGAGCACTTGTAGGTTTGATTTTTCTTCCTAGTTACGTACGTTTTTTCAAGTTACTCTATCTTCAGATGAACTCTGAAAATGGAGGAAGCAGGGTGGAGGATCTGAAACTTGCAATTTCGCGAAAATTGTGCCTGGAAACATCCAATATCACGGATATTTGCCCACAAAATGTTGCAATTTTGTTGGAGTACGACGTTTGAGCTTCGTCAGCCTAGGGCGCAGTTGGTCGTGGCCGCCTAGCCTGCTTTTTTTTTTTTTTTTTTTAAAAAAAAAAAACAAATTGCCAACTTTCAATTTCACAGATATCAAGCATAACTCGAAATTCTTAATTTTGCGGATATTCAGCTAGGATGATTGTAATTTCGCTCAAATGTGGGCCCGAACTTGCGCACTTATTTTTCGATGAAAATAGATTGTCCTGACAGGAAAGATTGTGCTTTTCCCGAATCCATCGTCAGGAGTTGTAGAATGTCAGCTGCGAAGAGAGTTACTTGCATTTTGTTAGTCAAGGAAAATGATGTTGTCCTAAAAAGATGCTAGAAAAATCATATCTCTAAGAGTTTGATTTTCGAACCATGGTTTATGGGGTGTTTTCGATGGCAAATAAGGTCTAATTTTACCCAATTTTTTCTTTACATTTGTACGCATCCACCCAGTATTTATCTCTAAATGTTGCAATTGCACGGAGAAGGGGCCGGCTTGCCCTGGGTGTGCGCTCACAAAAAAAAAAAAATCTCAGAAAATTGTTAAATCGCGGGAAAATATATTCCTGAAACTTGTGATTTTGCGCAAACAAAGACTAGGAACTTCATACAACCTTAAACTTGCGAATATATTTAGACCGGAGACCAACAATTTCACAAATACATATTTACACCCGACACTTGCAATTTTGCAGGTTTTTAGCTCAGTGACGTATAATTTTGTTGCAATATTCGCCAGCCTTTGGGCACTGTTGGGCCTGATTAACCCGGATTCTGAGTTCACTTAAAAAAAGGCCTCGCGAAACTGGCAATATCGCAATATTCAATAGTATTTATTGAATGACGTTCACGTATAATCGCGTTCAAAATCGGAATTATTGCGTTAAAATTACACTGTTTTTCCCCCTAAAATATTAATTTTGCGGTTGTTTGTAGTCGCAAACATGCAGTTTCGAGACTATTAATCACAAACTTTATCTTCGAAACTGGAAATTTCGTGGCTTTTTTACACAGAATCTCAACTCTTTGGCCACCACTTGCAATTTTCGCAGTTATTTAGCCTCGAAACTGGCAATTTCATACCTACATAGCACCGAATCATTGCAGTGGAGACAGTCAATTCAGCGATCTTCAGTGCGTAATAGGAAAGCTGTCCTGTTAAGATGAAAAGGGGGAACAGTGGGAAGTCCCGTGGTGGAACAATGAGCTGGAGGTGCTCAGAAGAGAAACGAGGAGGCTTTACAATAGGGCTAGATCACGTGGACAGTGGGCGGAGGCTTACAGGCGCTCCCTCATGGAGTATAACAAGGCCCTTGGGAAAGCAAAGCGGGCCACGTGGAGGACCTTCTGCGCTGGGACGGAAGACGTGTCCGTCATGGGCAGATTGCTGAGGTTCCTGTCCAGAGAGAGCCCGGGCCAAATTGGTCTAAACTGTCGAAACTGGCAGTTTCGTACCTACTTAGCCCTGAATCTTTGCAGTTTCGTGATTATTTCAGGCAGTAGATAGTAATTTCTCTTATTGTTAACCTCCGAAACTTGTTTATTGACTACATTGTCCGTTCGGTCACTGAATGAACACATTGTCCAGGTACATTGTTTGTTGTGGGCGATGTTCATTGAAATTGTTGATATGACGATGGTGATGGTGATGGTGACGATGATGTTGGCCATCATTTATCGAGTCGAATTTGCTTTTTTTTCCTCCAAATTAACGTTTTATAGATCAACCAATCAGGTTCTGGAGTCTAAATTTGAAGTTTGAATGGTCAGTCCTGTGGGGAGGGGGAGGCGAAATTGTCAGTTTCCAAGTGACTTTGCTAGTTTCTGGGCAAAAATTGACAGTATCTCCACAAAAAATCGCATAGTTCGCCGTAAAAACCTGTTATCCTGATTATAAAAAATTGTTTAAGGATGGCACGAATTCCAAGAAAGCTTAGGCGAATCGCGCCGGAAAAATGTTCGGCGCAGTTGGATGCTCTCAAGTACATCGCGAAGGTACTTGCCATCCATAAGTAAACAGATTTAGTGGGGAATGGTGTGCTCTTAACAATGAGCTAATTTCTTTGAATCAACATATCATCATTTTACATTAATTCAAGGGAAATGAGAGTCATTTTTGTGACGAATTTCATAAACGAATGTCATAAGTTATGGGGCCACACGAAGTGCCCCATATAACTGGTTTTCTGTTGTCCACCTAATTAATGATCACCCTGTATGAATCCTCCGGCTTTCCTATGAATGTCTCCGATGAATTTGCGTTTTTCTCGATTTTAGCCGGAAATTAGTGATTTGTCGCTTTTTTTTTTTTTTTTTTTTTTTTTTTTTTTTTTTTTTTGGTGCCATGCATTAGCGCTTTTTTCAATTTTTTTAGCCACGAAGTTGCCTTCAGAAGCCGCGAATTGGTGTTTTCTCTGTTTTAGCCGTGAATTTTCTACACTATATCCGCGAATTAGTGATTTTTCTTCACTTATTCGCTAATTAGTGATTTTTCTCAATTTTAGCCGTGAGTTAGCGCTTCTTCCTAAAATTAGCAACTGAATATGAATTTCTCTCAATTTCGAGCCGCGAATTAGCGTTTTTCTATATTTTAGGTGAAATTTAGTGCTTTTCGTCAATTTTATTTATCCGTGCTCTTCATAATTTCAGCCGCGTTGTAGGGTTTTTGTTATGTGAGTTAGCGACTTTTTTCAGTGTTAGCTATCACTTAGGCCCATTTTCACCAACAAAATTGATCTCGTTTAAAGTTGATCGCGATTACTTGCCAATGACGACCCATATGAATTCTGATATAAATGTTTACATTGTAATCGTGAATAGTTGTTGATCGTGGTTTAAGAAGTTGGTGAAATCGGGCCTTGGAGCTTTCTTCTCATTTGAGCCGTCAATTAGTTGCCTTTCCTCACTTCTACCCGCGAATTCGCCATTTTTCTCAATTGTATAGCCACGATGGTTTCACTCACTTTACCACCATGAATTAGCGCTTTTTCTCAATGCTAGCCGCGGACTTGGCCCGAGAACGGCGGTTTCTTTCTTTTAAATTTTAGCTGTAATGTGGCCTCTATGCACACTGAAAATCAGCGATTTTTTTCTCGTTGTTGCAACGATAAAATTAGCCCTTTTTCGCAGTTTTAACTACGAATATAAATGCTTGTTCTTGCCCCAAAAACAGCCGCACTCCCACTGGAATGCTTTTCAATTTTAGCTGCCTATGGTTTTAAGCAGACCCTTGAAACTGCTCTGGAAAAAAAAGTATTTTTTCTATTTTAGCCGTGAAGTTGGCGAATTTATCAATTCGAGGTTTCCGAATAGCGCTTTCGTGGGCAGCCACACAATTTGCTGAGCTCCTGCAACGTTCTATTCATATCAAGACTCTTTTTCTTCTACCTACTTCCATGAGACCTACAAATTCCCCAAAGCCTAAACCCTGAAAATTCTTATTTAAATGAGCCGACTAGCTGGCAATTTTTAAGTGTGGAAAGAAAATGTGAAACCCCGTGAAATTGGTATTTTTGGGCTACCAACCACGCGAAATCGGTTTCTGACGTGCCAGGTTCACCAAATCCGGTTCTATAAAAAACCAAACCGGGAAATTGCTCTTTTTAAGACGCCTGAGGCAAAATTTGGTTATTGAATTAGTGAACCACACGAAATTGGGTTCTGTGAGCGTCAAATTTGGACATCGATGTTATGTAACCAGCGGAATAGCTTTTTTGAATGAGTCAGCCACGTGAAATTGGATTTTAGGGGTGCAATCTTCTGAAATTAGCTTTTTGGGTGAGTAAAACCCATTTCTGTGAGAATTAATCCACAAAAGTTGAATTTCGATGGGGTCAAACCCAAGAAATTGATTTCTTCAAGTGCCAAATTTGCGGAAACAGGGTTTAAAAGCGTGAAATCAGCAGATACTTGCAATCGGCTATCGGCTTGTTCATGCCGAGAGGAACTTCATGCAATTATTTCACTAAATGTCCCTCAAAAAAGCGCCATTTCTCCGGGGGGGGGGGGGCTTTGTTGGCAGCTGTGCCTCACCCTGACCTTGTATGGACGACAAATGATTTATTTGTGAGCCTCATAACGAAAGTGCGGCATTTACGAGTACTCCGCGTTTTTTCGTTTTGCATTATTTAAAATGTTGGAAGATAAGCCCTAATGAGAAGATTTGAAGATCCCAGAAGTAGGTAGCAAATTTCTTTATTCGACAAGTCAAACAGAATTGTATGGTGCAGCTATTCTTTTCAAGCTTGAAAATCATCCAGTTTCTCTTACAGCCCATATCTTGCATTAGGGATTAGAGAAAGCGATTTCTTTTCTTTCTTCTTCGTCTAGTATTCATTTGGTGGAATCAAATTAATGTCTCCACCAATTAATAGACAGACTTACTCTACGTATGAAGGGATGTGCTAGTCATTGATAACGTCCACGCATCCAGTGGAATCAGATTTTGGTAACAAATTCTAAAAATGAAATTCCTTTTATTTTGTCACGAAGGTGTCAAGAAAGCATGCTGTGCGTTGTCCCCGACATCTCTTCATTTCGCGGTGAGTGGCTCTGGGTTCGACAACCGACTCAAGTTCCCGTCTCCCTCGTTCGAAACGACGGTATCATCTACGCGACGGGCCTCACTTTCACCTACACCCCTGAGCCTGGGCCACGACCTCACTGCCCACCCGCTGAGGACATCATGCGTCATCACAACGCCGCGCCGTCGCAGCAACCTCCGCCAACGCAACAGCCCACGGATCGCTTGCCAGCCATGTCCGACGTTCCCTGGAATCAACCCCAAGGAATGTAAAACTGAATCTCCTCCAATTGGTATCTTGAAAATCAAAATTGAATTTTCATTTTTTCAAGATTCTCCCCCATCTCTTTTTGTTCTTTGAATTGGAATTCTATATTTTCACCCAATTTTTATAATGGAAATTCTAAGTATTTATTTATATTTAATTTAGTACTATACGTTTGTTTTGCTCAAATTGAATTAGTTTACTACTTTTGGCGGCGTGCGTTTATGATATTTTTAAATTTTATATTTTTTTACTAAAGAATTAAAGCGCGACACCAAAGTTTTGAGACATCAACGTTTAGAGGGCCTTCGTTTTTGAGCAGACCACTTTCTTTCGTTTAATTACTTTTTCTGATACCGTGTGATATTTTCTTTAGCGTATAGACTATTTTCTGATATGAGTCACAGGAAATGTAAAATTATGTTGTAAATATAACATGTATTGAATAACAAGATATTAAATTCTAAGTACTTAGGGTGCAATTTACTGTAAATAATAGCCATGGTAAAAGTAAGAGTTTGAAGAAACAATTTTTTTTATCTTATAATTATAGATTTCTTTAATTTTTAGAGAAAAAAAAATAATAGGATCTTTATTCTTTTTTTATACAAGAAAAATGAATCCGCTAAACAAAAATTTAATTACGTCGATGAGAAAAAACGAAAGAAGCGATTTTTGTAATAAATTATGGAATGCCTAGTCACTTTATTTGTTATCCTTTCTTTTAGCATACGACATAAATAGTAAACGAAGAAAGTCATACACACATTTTACCCTAATCGTTATTTTGTTATGAATTGTCCCTGAACTTGAAGACAGGATAGATGACCTCTTGACACTTGCCGATGAGACTTCTTGAATATTAGATGCCTCTTTTGCATTTAAACCCATTAATTAGGCCTTTAACGTCATTTTCATCGTTTAAGAGCTACTGAAAGTGTTCTAAATGACCGATTACAAATTCAAAGGTTTCACGAGGTATTTAGGAAGGGATTCGTCACGATGACGGTGTGTCGTACTCAAGATGTTTCGCCGTAAGGGAAGTTTTTCGATTCGTCTAATTGCACTTTCACTCGTCCGTATTGCGCTGTGAAATTTACGTGGACAATGAATATCTCCAGAACCCTCCCTGGAAGTTAAATATACGAAAAAGACGCGTGATTAAAGCAGGTGTTTTACAGTTTTTTGGTTTCGCTACCGGCCGTAATGCCCCCGACTTCCTTCAATAGACACGTCTAACACACAAAATATCGCTACCCAAAAATTACACCAAACCCACTGTTACTCATAATGGCCCCTAACGACTTGCGGTTGTTCCAATTAAATTCATCGTGGTGGTGGAAAGGGATTTCATGGTTTCCAAGCCGAGTTCTCTTTCTCTCCACTCCCACAAGGACAATAATTTCAAGCACCCGGAATTAGGAATTCGCAAGCAAAGGTCTAAGTTTTTTCGGCTCCTGCGTAGGAGCATAGCCAGCCCTAAATCCAGGGGTGGGCAGAAGATGTCGGATGTACTAGTGACCCCATCAAAAGAACTGGTAGTTCATTAAATCAGAAATAGGCGCATTAAATCGTCAAATCCTTCCCGGGAAAATTAGTTTTACTCAAAAAGGGTCGTAATCCACCAAAAACTAACATTTCTGTTAGGAAACTATCGGTTTTAGCCTTCCATTCCTAATTTTCTGTCCACAAACTGACAATGTTTTCCCCCTAAATCGATACTCGTAGGAAAGGATTGGCACACTCAATACTGGGTGACCGAGTTCCGGAGATCAGAGCCACAGAGAATCCCGGGTGACCGACTTTTCATCAACGTCTTTTCCGAGAGACGTAAAAAACTAACGATTTTCAACTCAAAACTGACGTTTTTTAACCCAAAACTGAAGAGTTCACTCTACAACTGAATATTTTACTATAAAATCGACGATTTCACGCCAAAGCCGAAGTCTTAAGCTTTGGTTTCCTAGGAAAGCGGTGCCGTAATATTACGTTAGAAAGTTTCCCTTTTAAATCAAGCCATAGTTGCCAAGAGAGCGGTAAACAGACAGCGGCACCGCTTCCATCGTGACGGTGACGATGAACGTTTTTTCCTCGTAGCTCCAACTATTTGGTAGTATTTTCTTTTAACAGCAGAATAGAGTCGTTTTCGGACAATATTAATTACAATTTCGCCACCTTCCAGCGTCCAGGCAGTTTTCACGCTCATTGTAAACAAAAAACGTTCACCGTCAAAAATCGTTGATGAACAGTTCATCACCGTCATGAACGGCCGTCTCATTCGAAGCGGTGCCGCTGTCTGTTGACCGCTCTCTAGACAACTACTGGTGTGATTTAAAAGGGGATTTTTTCTACCGCTATATTACGGCACCGCTTTTCTAGGAAACCAAAGCTTTACCCCTAAATTATAAATTTCACAACACAAATGACGATTTTAAAACCCAAGGCTTTACCCCAAAATTTATGATTTCACTCTAAAACTGGCGGATTTAATCCTAACTGATAAAAAACGAATGATCTTGCCAAAATAACGGACTAGTCTGCATTAAAAACTGCAGATTTTACCCCTCAAGTGGCAATTTTACTCAACACCGCCAAATCTGACGTGTTACCCCTCCACCACCAACCTGCAGAAGATGTCACTGCAAAACTGGCGATTTTAACCCAAAACTTTTCTGTTTCATTTAAAAAATGAATATTTTACACCTGAAACGACGATTTCTACCAAAATTGGATATTTTACTCCAAAACTGACAATATCACGCTGTAAAGAAAGTTTCCCCCAAAATGGATACCTATGGTTTTCATAGGTTCATACGCCATGCCCTTAGGGTCGGACTCGGAAAAGCCTAATGCGGGTCCTCAAACCTATCTACGGCATTCACGAACTGAAGGACTCGGACCCCCTCGGCCCTCGAGAATGTGATGCCTGGCAACCTATCTGTCCCGAAAATGCGGAAACGAGTAGCCGCATACCTCTCACACTCCCCTACAAAGTGCATAGCCGATTCCTCTTCCAACTCGCAGCCCCGACACATTGGGTCCACCACCATTCCCATTGTGTGGAGGTGCTTACGTAGCGCATAGTGGCCTGTAAACATCCCCACAACTCTCCGCATGCTGCCTCTACTTAGTGATAGCAGCCACATCGTCGCCTCCCTGTCCCATTCCCGAATGCAAGCCCTCGCTTGCCGACAGGCTGATAGGCTATTCCAACTCCTGGCGGCCTCCCTATCTGCCCAATCCTTTATCTGGGCTCTCCCCACTGTCTTGGAGACCGCAATAGCTGGCTCAGGTCCCCATACTTCCTTATTTGCCCCCTGTAGCAGTGTGAATTAGCGATGTCTTCACATTTTTATCTACGAATTAGTGCTTGTTCTTAAGTTTAGCAGCAAATTAGCTTCGCTTTTATATTTTAGCTTTGACTTAGCGCTTTCTCTCCATTTCAACAGCAAATTATAACGAAATTTCTCCATCTCCAGCGCTGTTTTACAATTTGAGCAGTGAATTATCGGGGATGTATTCACATTAAGCCACGAATTAGCGTTCCCCTCTATTTTAGCCACTAATCAGCGATTTTCTTAATTTTCAGCGACTTGGCGATGTATACTACCTACATACACCAACGAATTGGCGTTATTTTTCTCAATTTCAGCCACCAAGTTGTCTTCGGAAATTGCGGATTGGCGTTCTCTCAATTTTGTAATACAATGGGCAGTCTTTCTCAATTATTGCTGTGAATTTTAGGTGATGCGCATTAGCGATTTTTTTCCATTTTAACCAGTGAATTAACATTTTAAAGCGAATTAGTGATGTATTCATATAATATATAGCGACGGATTAGCACTTTTTCTTAATTTTAGTCTTAATTAGCGCATTTTCTCTATTTTAGCAGCGAATTAGCAATTTTATACATTTAACCACGAATTAGCTCTTTTCATCTATTTCGAAAGCGAACTAAGTGATTTTCTCATTTTAAGCCGAAAATTAGCACTTTTTATTTTAGACACGGATTAGCGACGTATTCACATTTGGCGACAAATTAGCACTTTTCGTTCATTTTAGCCGTAAATTAGCGCTTTTTTCTTTTTAGCAGCAAATTATCTGTTTTCCATTAGCAGCAAATTTGCGCTGTTTTTCAATTTGAGCATTGAATTAGCGATTTTTCTAAATTTTAGCTGCAAATTAGCACGGTTTCTTCGTTTTAGCAGCTAATGGGTTTTGATTCAATTTCACGGTTTTTGCGCATTCAAAAATTCGTGGGATTGACGCCCTAAAGAGGCAATTTTGCGGGGTTGACTTTTTCAAAAATTCAGTTTCAGGGGATTCAAAAAAGCAGTTTTATACAAAATTTTACGGTTTAACCTCAGAAATGAATTTTACCCCAAAATGGGTTATTTTAAAAATTGTGACTAGACTCCATTTTGGATCTAGTTGGTCCTAACATCTGATCAGTTTAATCAACTAACTCGCTGGGTTCTTATGGGCCAAAAGCGAGCCCAAAATGGGAATTTTCAGTGGAGATCGTAGGGGTGAGGGGTGTCGATTTTTATGTAATTTCAAGCTTTTGGCAGCAAGATTTGGCTACATTCACAAATAATAAATCCATGTGTAAAATTTGCAGCGTTTTCGTTTAGAGAAGTAAAATCTGAAAAATTGACTTTTTACTTGTGTCAAATCTGCGAAAACGGTATTTATTAGGGCGCAAAAAGGCGAAATTGGGATTTGAATTATGTCACCCTTGCGAAATTCGTTTTGTTGTTGTTGTTGTTGTTGTTGTTGTTGTTGATGTTGTTGTTGTTGTTGTTGTTGTTGTTGTTGTTGTTGTTCCTCGAAAAATCTATTTTAATGTGGGCGCCGACGAAACAAAATGTGGTTATCCTGAAGGATTTATACTTTCAGAACGTATCTGTAGGGGTAGGCAGCTGCCCCACTAAATCTGCGCTTTCGTGTCTCGGGGAGGGCAGATGCCTACCCCTGCCCTCCTCTGGCTACGCCCATTCTCCTGCACACTCTACATATTTAGGAGCATCTATTTGTAGAACCGACTAGTTCTATTTTTGGGTCACTTTAGGGTCTTAAGGCCTAACAAAAGATAGAAATTTCCATGTTCATTTGCCTAGCAGATACAAGGAGGGGTGATCATCTTCGTACTCTTACTCACCTAATTCAGTTTTTTAGGCATAAAATGGGCAATATCTTAACTAGGCTGAGAGTTCACCGTGGATTTTAGACTATTTCCCTAACGTAAAAACTTGATCAGGGCTCCTCGCTCGCCACACGACAGGATCTTACAGTCCACCGAACTTCAATTTCTTTCAGCCATATCGTGATGACTCTGCCATCATGGGAAGGACACCCGTTCATTTGCCCTAATTTTCCAGAAGCGGAAAGTGAAGGAACTGCTGGACTTTTTTGGGTGAAATGGATTCAGACTCTGCCTTAAAACCGCAAACATGGGTCATGTCATGTTTTTTTCATGTTTCAGAACCTCTAGAACACGAATTCAGTGGTCTCCGGAATTCATATATATATTTCTTTATTTATATATATCTTTATGGCCGTTTTCTTGTTAGCACGATAACTCTCGAAGAAATCAATTTAGCGGAACGCGCTTTGGCACAAAAATCAGTAGTCATAAGACACCGGTCGGTATTGCATTTGGGCCTAATCGGTCAAGGTGGAGGGAGGAAAAATAGGGGTTGAAACGGTCAAAAAATCGCTAAAATTCTCCAGTTGACTCTAGATGCATCATATTCGGTACGTATACTGCATGTTAGAGTAGCCTTTGATTCCCATTTTAATTTTTTGAAAAAGTCGAGGGGGAGGGGGTGTTGCCCCCGGGGTGGAAGTGAGTGTGTGGTGTTGTTAGCACGATAACTCTCGAAGAAATCAATTTAGCGGAACGCGCTTTGGCACAAAAATCAGTAGTCATAAGACACCGGTCGGTATTGCATTTGGGCCAAATCGGTCAAGGTGGATGGGGGGGAAATTATGGGTTGAAACGGTCAAAAAATCACTAAAATTCACCAGTTGATTCTAGATGCATCATATTCGGTACGTATACTGCATGTTAGAGTAGCCTTTGATTCCCATTTTAATTTTTCGAAAAATTCAAGGTGGTGGGGGTGGTCCTTCTGGTGTGGAACTGTAAAAACAGCGTTGAACTTCACTAGTTCATCTTAGCGCTCTAAAATTCGACTCAATAATTTAATGTAACGAAAGCCCTGGGTTCCATTGAGATTTATAGAAAACTTTGATGGGGGGGGGGGTGAAATGGGGGATGAAATTTCCAAAAAATCGCTTAAATTCACACGTTTAGGTATTATAAAATACGGCACAAAAATTTATTATAACAAAGCCCTTGGAAAACTACCGAAACTTTTCGACATGTTTGAAGGGAGGGTGGTGAAAATAGAGGAAGAAGTTCGGCTTAATGAAACAAATTATGGTATCAAAATTATTACTTCTAGGACGGCTTAGGGTATCCGCATACGGAATGAAATGCACTCTTTCCGACCGCCAGCTGCCGGAGCGAAATTTTTTTTTTTTTTTTTTTTTTTTTCTTTTGTGGTTGAAATCGGCAGTTTCTTAGTGAAAACTGGAAACTTACGTTTTCTGTTACCTTCATTGTTCTGGGGTAGACACTTTAATTTTTGGAGCTAAAACTAGAGAAAAAAACGCTAATTCAGGGATAAAATTGAGACAAATGGCAAATTCATGGTTTAAATTTAGGAAAGTTACAACATTTCCTAAGTGCCTAACAAAAGCTCTGATTCACAGCTAAAATTAAAAAATTCAAATTTGCCGCTGAAAAATTGAATACATATACGCCAATTCGCGGTTTCTGAAGGCAACTTTGGCCCCCAACATACCCCCTCCCCCCGGCATAAGAAGGCAAATTTGCAGCCAAAATATAAAAAAAAAAACTAAAATTCATGGATATATGTATAGGTGCAAAAAGACCGCTAATTTTATTCGCGGCTAAAATTGAACAAATCGCAATTTGTGGCATAAATTGAGCATACAAAAAAACAATACCGATAATTAAGGAAAACGCAACGTAAAAATTGTATTTCCTGTTTATGTAAAGGCTGAGGGGCCTCTTAGAGTTTTCCGTCCCGCCCCCGATAGGCGTAGGTCCGCCTGAGCCTGTTCTTGTTTCGAATCCGCGGTTAAAATTAAGAAAAAACGCTAAAAGAGAAAAAATAATCAATTCACAGCTAAAATTGAGAAAATCACTAATTACGCATGGATTGAAATGAGAAAAATCGCTAATTCACAGTTCAATTGATCAGAAAATTTTCGATTTTACCGGCAATGCTCAGGTAAAAATGAGAGAAATAACAGAAAAATTACATCAAACAGTGCTAAATATCTGCGAAATTTCAAAATTTCAACTTTCGGGCCTTTTTTTTTAGACCGTGGATCCAGGGCAAGCCAGTCACGACCGCACCATGACAAATACAGCCATATGCATACGTAACCACCAGAAAATTTCGCACATGCGCGGTAGTAACATTTTTCAAATGTCGTCCCTGAAGTTTACTTTAAACCCGCTTTGAGTTTTCACCTTAAAATTTCACGCTCTTCCTTCGACACATTTGAAAAAAGGAATACTACTGCATGCCGAATTTCCTGGAGATTGAAACGACTCGTTAAAAACCAGGATTGGTGCAGAAATAAGGCGGGAAAGTAAAGTGTATAATATGTATGCCGAGTAGTGTGGACGAGGGAGTATTGGACGGGGGTCGAGGCATTACCAGTACAACTCCCCTTAATCACTCAGATGAATAGGTGTTTAACGATGAAGGTAAGGTCAAACAACCGATGCATTTGTATTTGTATGACCAAAACCCCTACCTCATGCCCACGAAATTTAGAGATCCGGGGATCTTTCTCAGTGACCGTGGAACCCGGTCAAGCCGGCCACGACAGTGCCCAAAGTCTTCAAATTTGCATAATTTTAAAATCCAATATATGCACGACATGGGAATTTGCCTGGCTGAATATTTTTAATAGCGAGAGTTTCACGTCTAAATTTCTGCGAAATTTAAAGTTTATGCCATAAACTCGGCTGGTCATAGATTTTGGGCAAGCCGACGCCCCCCCCCCCCACAACTGGCACCCTATCAGCGGCGAATAACCGTAAAATGTCAGCATTTTAAAAGCGGATATTCCGCGAAATTAAAAGTTTACTTAAAAATTAGCGATATTGAAGGTTGAAGGCTGAAAGTTCCTTAAAAAATGCGATGGCTTAGTTTCCGGTTTCACGAAATTACTAGTTAAAGGCCTCAATTAAATCAAAATTGCAGTTTCGAGACCATTTTTGGTACAAAACCGATCATTGTTTTGACCATTTTTGATGGGACTCAGCCTAGCATGCCACGGCTTAGGCCACAGCCTGATGTTAACGCACGAAATTCGATCGGGCCTTCATTAAAATTGCAAGTTATCTGGGCCTTTAATTTGGGAGAAATTGCAAGTTTTGGTGCTAAACCTTCGTGAAATAGCAAGGTTGCAATTAAGCATGCAGCGCTTCTACTAATAATTAAAGTTTGCAATTGTTTTTTGTGGCTCGGACCCACAAATGCGACCATGCGCAACATTTGGAGGGTAAATATCTGTGAAATTGCGTCCTTCCAGGCCCAATTTGTGAAACTGCAAGTTTCGGGGACAATTTATTGTAGAGGTTGCCCTACGCCCCCATATACACGATTAGCGTGTAATTGTAGCTAGTGTTCTCGAATTGAATGGACTGTATTATAAAGTAAATGAAAATGGTGAAAAATGCGATAAAAGGATGCTAGCAAAAACTGGAAAACAATTAAACAAAAAAAGGTAAAAGGGACGAATGAATAGGAAATGGATAGCTCACCCTTAAGGCAAAACGACCACGATGAAGGAATCCGTCATAAAACACAAAGCCGAAAATTATCAAAACTTTAAAATAACCGTTTCAAAGTTCACACGCGCGACAACTCGGTCCGATTTTGGTACCAGTCGAGGGTAAGTGGGCTAAAAAGGAAGCAAAAACGCGGGGAAGAAACATGGACGAAGGGATAGGAAATGGAAAACCTATTATGGCTGAGCCATTTTTACAAAATCGATTCAAAAATAATGAAAACGAGTTAATAAATGAATTAATATGAACGAAGAAAAATCGAAACTTTAAACTAAAAAATAAAAACCAGCAACAGATCATCTTTGACACACAAAAACTATATACATATATTTAAAAACCCCGATATTCCGAACAACTATAGAGATATTTGTGATTTTGCTAATTCGGGTCCTAATTTGAGCAAAATTATTACAAGTTTTTTGGCTGAATGCCGTGAATCGTGAAATTGAAAGTGTCGGGTCTTGGGGTGTTAATTAAAACAAAATCGTAAGTTTTGGGGTCTTTTCTTTGGCGGCGGATCATCTGCGAGATTCCGAGATAAATTGAAGTTGCAAGTACCCGGGCTGACGAGTTGCACATCGATAATTGACGGCGTGGTTTGAGTGGTGGGGGGGGGGGTGCGGCTACTATGAAATTAAAGTTCCAGGGAAACATAGCCTAAACATTTGAATTTCCCGGTTTTATAGTTGTCGTGAAATTGGAATTTACAACGGTTTGTCAATGGGGTGGTATACGTTTAAGGGCTGAGTATTGAGGAACCGTTTAGGGTGTCGTTTCATCAGATTAGCCCTAAGATTCTGAGCTTTTTTAATCCCTACCAGTGGATCGGTTCAGTCTCCTCGGGTCTATTCCTGCTGACTTTCTAGAGACGATATTCACATTTCGCCGATAACGTATAGGATCACGGAGTCAAATGTTCATTTTCTGGGTTAAGATACTGCTCACGGGCCCAAAAGCCCGAAGATTCCTGGGGCCTTACTCTTGAACGCCTTGCAGTGGCGGCGGAAGTATTTTGGTTCAAGTGGGGCGAAAATCTCTCCCCGTGAAGGCTCTCCCCCCTACCCTTTCCCACCATACCCTTCAATACCATCCCATCCTTAGTTTTCATCGATAGAAAGGTGAAGTGTAGAGTAGTTCTCAATTTTAAGTAAATAGAGGAGACAAGGTATTGAATGGAGGTGCTCAATAGTCTTGAATTTGATATACAATAGATTTGAATGTGGTATACAACGGCCTGATTCTTGATAGGTTTTTGACTAATAGTTTTTTTATTATCCTACATGATACTAAAACCGTATTTTACAGCCGCGAATGAGTCCAAAAGTGTCTCTTTTCATGCCTAGGAGCTAAAGTATTTTTCACACGACATGCTCTGAAAGTAGTCATTTTCTCTACCCAAAGTGACTGGGAAATTGACCATTACCGCACAGTGACATTCGAGAAATTTTCTGTACTGATCCAGAGAATATTTTCCGTCCCAGTACAGAAAGTAAATGAATTCGGATTATAACCTCGTTTAAGGTCTTCTTGAACTAACACACGAGAAGTCAGTGGTCAGTTTGTCAAAGTCCTTCACAACAAAAACCAGGAATTCCAATCGAGGATAGAAGGTGGATAGTATTTTATAGAAAACTTCAATCAATTTCTTTTCTTACCAAGGGGAGTCGTATGTTCATCACTCGTAGGAAGGGGATTTACCTACTCGTTTTTTTTTAGCGGGCTCGGCCTCCGCCTCGCCCGCCGAATGAAAAGGTCACAGGTAATAACCACTTTCCTGGACTTGTAATGTAATATACTATTACCGCCGCAAATTTTACGGCGTTTTAGATCTAGACTCTAAAGTAATTTTTTCGGACTGTGCTTCATATACTTGCGTTGAAGCGCTCTTCATTTTACGAATTAAAAAGCTTGAAACAACTGAGTAAGAATATCAGCTGTTCAGTTAGAGAACCTATAATCAGACAGGTAAAATCATAGACGCCATGTTCGCTCTTATCAATTATCAGTCTTGTAAAATCCACGTTTTGTTGATGTTTTATTGTGGATGTTAACAAACCTCCCCCAACCATTCTTATTAAACTGATAAGAACGATCATGGCGCCGTATGCGTCTACTCGTCTTTGAAGGTTCCTTAGTTCAGTTAGTGAACCTGTAGTTAAACACAGGTACTGACAACATGCGCCATATGTGATCCTTTAGAGTGGGGAGGGCTTGTTATTGGCTGCGGTGAGCGTTAACCTATACGACCGCAGCAGCGATTGAGAGATATCAAATCCATTTGATCCGCCAATGGACAAACATGGCGGCACATGAGAGATTCCAAATCTATTTGATCGACGTATGCAGGGGAGACCAAATATGGCGACTGTCAGTACTCGCAGGAACTTATAGAGCCTTAGGCCCGTATTTATGAACGTTCCTTGAAGCTTCCTTGAGTCAAGGAACCGTTGAGAACAGTTTTGATCGAAATAAAAACATCTAATGAATTTCAAGGGTTCCTTAATGTAATCCGGGCATTAGTTCAGTGACATTATCTAAACATGGAATAACTTTTTCGAATTGCCATCAAATTTCAAATCTTATCCTGCTTTCAATGCCCTAAAAAGCCCTAAGCCCTAGAATAAAAAGTACACCACGAAGCTAAAGTGTATTTTCAAGCCTCGAGGAGTGGCCAAACGAGGTGAGTCCGGCCAACTCTCTTCTCGTCTCGAAAAGACGCACTTTAGCTCTTGCGTAAGTATACTTATAGCTATACATGCTATGCTATACATATGTATAGGTTTCTTAGTTCAAAACATTCAAATATATTTACGTAGCAAAGTGTGGGATCGCAGATAGGGGCGAAACTCCGGTAGCCCGGAGGCTGCTGTGTGCTCGTGGGGGAGGGGAGATGTAATAAATGTCCTTCATGTTGCTTAAATTTGGGCTGAAACCCTCTCCAGGGAGGGGGGCCGATAGGTGGATCACCCCCGTTTGTCAGATGGCAGGGGTAAAGTGTAGAAAAAGAATCAATAATATACCTAACAAAAATTCTGCAGAAAAGTGAAAGATGAGGGGGGGGGCAAATGTTCCAGGCATTGCTATTTTTCTTCTTTTCGTAAATGATCCAGGATTTTCGATCTGAGAGACGGTCGCTTGGTCCTCGAATAAGAAGCGAAAAGGATAGAATAAGAACCTTGGGTGCAGTCTTCGGGATTGGCATTAAAGCCTGGGGGGGCGACGCCCTTTCAGGCTAAATTCCGGAGGGGCGGCCGCCCCTCCCCCCCCCGGTTCCGCCGCCACTGACGCCTTGGCAACACTAGTTTCGATTGCAGTATTGCTTTTTAGAGGAAGCAACATTTGCCTAGTCGAATTCTTGAAACTAGCAGTATTGCTGTGGGCGCCATTTTTCTCAGGTAGTATTGCCTTTTTGTATTTTTTTTTGAAACACCCCCAGCCGGTGTTTCCATTTTTGTCGATTCGAACACAACATTGCCTTCTCTGTTGTCATGGGAAACCCGAGAGTTTCCATTTTGTTTTTTACAAGAAGGAATTTATTTTTCAGTTAAGCTTTCTTGTTCGGTGAGTGCGGTTTGTAAAAACAAAAGAGAATCCCTCGAAAAACGACCTGAATCAGCGACATGCCCACGAGAAACGCTCAGTAAGATGCGGGAGGAGTCAAGGAAGGGCTGCACGCCATGAAATCACGAACATTTCTCAGATGGGTTGGGCAATGATGTCGAAGTTTACCAGTTGTCCTTGTTGTGCATAAAAGTGGATGTAATTTACGTCCATCAGTGTTCTTCGACCAGAATCCCGGGACTAGCCTAAGGTCCTTTGCACATTAGGAAAAAAAATATTCGCCCAGGTGCTGCGTCGGACTGCTGCAGTAAAAATACATAGAACTCTATACGGGGCCTTTCACATTTGGCGCCGACGCGGGAGACGTCTCACCCCCCAGAGAAAATACGCTGGCTCGAACGATAGATGCTTTTTTTTTAGGCGTCGAAAGGGGCTAATTCAACGTCGACATCGAGATATTCTTGCCCCATGTGGGCGCTTAGAGGGACAATAATGAGCTCTGCTGCTGTAGTCGAAAACTCTCATTTTAACAAAGAATTTCTAAACACAGCTCTAGCTTTAGAGATTTTTAAAAAAATTCACAACATAAAGGAATCCCCGCGGTTATTTTTATTGCATCGTTTCCAGTATTGCCTTCGAAGCAATATTGTAAAATTCTCACAATTTCAAGAATAGGGCCCCTGAGATGAGCCATAAGGCTGAAAACCGTTTCTCTCTTTCTTCTTTTGTTTTGACAACCTCCTCCTCCATTTCACTTCCATGGTATTTATCTCCACCCACCCCTAGAGAGGTGTAGCTAGAACGAAGGCTGCTACACATTGGTTGTAGATCGGCGCCACTGGGTCAAATAACAATTTTACTGTACTATAAATGCAACGCATTTTTTTTCTCCAAGTCCGACTTAATTTTAAGCCAAACCTTGAGCAGAGATGGTGAAAACCACCATAAGAAAATGAGGAGACATGATTAACGGAGTCAAGTTTTTCGGTACCTACACAACGGATTTACGAGTATAGAGGCGATAACTTTTTGAGTAGCGATGTCCGCGTCCGCGGTTGAAGTGAATAATTATGAACCAACTCTACCGCCCCTCCGATGATTCATAACATGTTTCTATGAGCCGAGAGTAACATATAACTCACTGACCTTGCACACTTCAAATACATTGCCCAACAGCCCCCCCCCCCCCGATTTCACCCGAAGCCTTCTCGCAATGAGCTAATGAGCAACTGAATTTTACAAATAAATGTACGAGTAAACTGCGAACAAATCTTCACTCTAAGTCGTTCCGAAGAAAGTTTCTTACCCCCAAGGAGGAAATATTTTTCGCGCAGGCCAGTCAACTATCCGAGCGTTCCCATTCCGCTTTCACCGTAATAAGCGAATACCCTGCTTGATGAGAAAATAATTAACTGTCAACCCGGCGTTTCACAAGATTTTTCCGGCTAGCGGCTAGTCATATCAACAATTCCGTCCAAATTGAAATGTGCTCACATTCTCTAGCGAACCTTTAAAAGTACTACAATACTTCAACCGGTTCTGTTTGTCTTTTCCATCTCCATCCATTTGTAGAAAGCAAAATATTTAGGAAGGCAACCTGTTAAGGGACGAGCTTGAGAAAACCACAGAGCAAAGCAGTGCAACTATAAGGCCCATTTTGCTCTTGATTGAGGATAAATTTAAATGAATACAACTTTTCGCTATACATATATTTTACTTTTTTCCTCGATTTCAGACTATACACAATAATTAATAATTTACAAGCTTCGTTTTTTGTTGAAAGAGACACCTTTTACTGGCGGCAAACATCGCTGAGGGCATTTTCGTTCTTCTCTCATCTGTATAAAGTCTAAACTATTGAAAGATTCCTTTCCTTTAATAATTCGAGAAAGCTCAATTTTATGCTAACCTTTTTATTTTGCTGCACAGGGGGAAACGAGCACCACATGACAATTCTAAAAATAGAGATTACAATATGTAGGGGAAAAGCGGGATTTTTTACGTTCCAAAACGGAATCTTTCTGGAAGTTAGATGAAATTAGTTTAAAATGCATCAGAAAATCTCACAATGTCTCCGCCGTGGAAATAAAAAATATATTTATATATATAAATTAATAGAAAGTATATTTTGTAACAAATATATATATTACACGAATTAAAAATATAATAACAGGTATGGAAAATTATGGGCTTCATGAAAGGGGAAAATGGTAAAGAAAAGGGCAGGGTGAGGACTTCTGTACAAATGGGAAAGTAGAGGCATGCTCATTTAATGGAGGATTAAAAAGTGCGAAAGGCTTGTGAAAAGGGGGGCGGGAGATGGGATATTAAATGCTCTCTAAATGTTATTAGTTTTTATCTTCTTCAGCCGAACTAGTAGTCGTAATCGTCGAAGTGTCCTGGTCCGCCCCCGAACTCGCGTCAGCAAATACCTGTGAGGGAATTGAAGTTGTTTTAAGTTTTTTCGATTTCAACTGAGCAAGTTGGTGAGTTCAATGCGCTAAATAAGTGCAAACTGGTGCGCACAGTGATTTGACTTTGAAAACGTGCGTGCGTACCTCAGGCCCGGGTGAATTCGTGTCATCAGCCACAATATCTTGACTGTCATTCAATACTGATTTATTGTCCTCGCTGTCTTCATTGGCAACTGGACTTTTTGTACTGGTTGAAGCGTCTATCGTAAGTGCACCTGCAAACACCGTGAGTTTTACGAGTGAGACATGCACTAGTGAGGTTGTGATGTGATGGTGCTTCGTGTAGAAGAAACGAAAAAAAAAAAAAAAAAAAAAAAAAAAATTCAAACCAACTAGGAGAGAATTTAAACTTACTCTGACCGTTGTCATATTTCTCGTGCATGGCGTGTATTTGTTCGCGGGATCTTTGGAGTTCCCGCCTTAACCTTTCCCGTTCTTCATCCCGTTCAGTCATTATATTCTGTTCGGGGAGAATACAAATTATTAGAAACATTCAATATCAAACAACCGTTAATTGATGGAGGAAGAAAGGAGAAGTATGTTGGGAAAAGAGAGGTGTGCAAATAATTTCCCATAATTTTTAACGTGGATAGATAACGTTTTACTCGAGGTGTATAGATAGTGATTCGATGAAAATGATGAAATGCAAAAGGGGGATCTCAGAGCGCTTAGGCGCTTCCTCCTTCTGGTGAGGTGCGGTGGTAGAGAAGGAGGAAGAGGCCCTGTCATTCTCATCTGTGGTGTGGAGTGGAGAAAAGTGAGTAAGTACGCAAAACATTATACACGTCTACGAGGTCCGCGGACCTGCTAAGATTTTGTCTTTCAAAACACTAGGACTATGTAAAAAGTTTGTGAGGAGTACCACGCAGAACCTCATTCCATATTCCAACTGTAGTAAATAACTAGAGTTTTTGTTTACTGTTCATCAAATATGGTGCCACTGCCAAGTGAATAAATTTGATAATACAGAGGAAATTCTAGTTTCCGGAAGCAACGGTAGTCAACTTGGTTGCGCAAAAGTTTCGAAGGGCAGACAGACGTAGAAATGCCACGCCGACCCCCCCTCCCCCGAGCAACACGAATATGGACGAGAATGATGTTGGAAGTTGAACCCAGGGTCCCAGAGCTGCTCCCCCATTACTCCCTACCGCCCTTTACTCTCTAAATAAACAAGAAATATGGTTTTTACCTAGTGCTACATGATTAATTTTCAAAATTTTAGATGCGAATTAGTCCTTTTTCTAGGCCTTATTCGCGAATTAGCAATATTCATCCATTTTAGCCGCGAATGAGCTATTTTTTTAAAAATTTTAACACAGGATTAGATGCTTTCTCAGTTTTAGGCGCCGATTAGCGCCTTCTCACAATTTTAGCCGCAAATTAGTGTTTTTCTTAATTCATCCGCGAATTAGCTTTCTTCTTCATTTTACCCGCAAATTAGCGTTTTTCCCCCATTTTAGCTGCGGTTGTTTCACTCACTTTTAGCCTTGAATTAGCAATTTTTCTAAATTTTAGTCGCGGACTTGGCCCACCCAAGAACAGCACGTTTGAGGGTTTTTCCCCTAATTTTAGCGTAAAATGGCATCTGTGCACTGCAAATCAGGATTTGTTCTTATTATTGCATTGAGAAACGGTGATTTACTGTTTTTCGCAGATTTAGCTACGAATACCAGCGCTTATCCCAGAAAATTTTAACCACGTACTCCCCCCCCCCCCAAGACTCCAGCGCCGCTTTTCAATTTCAGCCTCAAAGTTTCCTCCAGAGGGTGCGAATTAGTAAAATTTATAAATTTGATCCTTCAGAAAAACGCTCTCTTGGGCTGAATTAAATATTCAGCCACACTCCTTGCTCAACACATGCAACGTTCCGTTCTTCAGGTCGGATGGACTGAAAATCGTTAAACGGAGCCGAATCGCCGTCAACCGGGCTGACACCAAGACTCTTTTTCACGTACCTACACATAGGTGGTCGCCGATAAGCTTGAAGATATAAAAATGATGATTTTTAGGTTCTATGTTCATGTACGTAGGGGGCAGGGCGGGCTTGGGCCCGCCGATGAAATTGTGAAGAAACGCTCCAAGCTACAAAAGTGAAAAAAACCATTGCAGCTAGAATTAGAAAAAACTAACAAAATTGCAACTAAAATCGCGAAACATCACCCATTTGCGGATAAAAAAGAAAAAAGGCAATAACTCATCCGAAACAGAGAAAACTAGCTGATGAAATCGTTGCTAAATTGACAAAAATCACCAATTACACAGCTGCTAAAAGTTGAGAAAAATCGTATAATTAGAACGAACGCTAATCCACGGCCAAAATTGGAAGGAATCGCTAACCGAGTTGAGAACTCAACTCGCTAATCGAGTTGAGAAAAATGGCTAATTCACGGATAAAGTGCAGAAAAAACGCTAGTTAGCGGATACAAATGAAAAAATAACAATTTCGCGGCTAAAATTGAGAGAAACTCTGATTCGTAGCTGGGGAAAAACGCTAACTTCCAAGTAAAATTTATAAAAAGTACTTCGGTGCTAATAATGGGAAAAATCGCTAACTCACGACATAATAACGCTACTTCGCACTGAAAATGAGAAAAAGCGATGATTTTTGGCGAGGAATGTGGAAAATCACTAATTCGTGCATAAAGTGCGCTAAAAGCCAATTCCAACAAGAACAATAGGTACCAATTTGCGGCTAAAACTGAAAATACGCCAATTCACCGCTTCTGAAGGCAACTTTGTGGTTAAAATTGAGAAAAAAGGGCTTGATAAAACCGCCAGTTTACGGCTTACCATTGAGCATAAGAGTTCATTGGGGGATAGAGTGTAGAAATAGCGCTAATTCGAGGCTCAAATAAGGAAAAATTGCTAATGCGGGGCTAAAATGTAAAAAAAAAAAACAAAAACAAATTGTGGCTAATATTGAAAAACTTATAATTCAGTGCGGATGAAAAGGAAAAAAGCTAATTTTCAGCACAAATTGAGAAAAGTGCTAATTAGCTGCTAAAAACGGGAAAAATCGGCAATTTTTTTTGTTACTTTGCTTGTTTTTGTTGTTGTCTTTCACGGAAGAAATGGCTAATTTGCGGCTTCAATTGAGCGCTAATTGGCGGGGAGGGTGTAGAAATAGCGCTAAATCGTATCTAAAGGGGCCCATACACGCACAATATTATTGCACAAACAGTTTGCGTTATACAGGGTGGAAGGGGATAAGTGTGAAAAAAATTTTTGGGTGATAGTAGGCCTCATTTGCGACCGAAATCACCGTATACACCATGGTCCGAAATTAAAAACCCTTCGAGATATGATTTTTATAACGATTTTTAAGGCTTACATAATTATTTTTAACTAACAGCGAGAAACTCGCATTCAATTTAGATTTTTGCAACTTTTGGTGATGGATTCGGAAAGAGCACACTGTGTTCTGTCAGGATTAGCCATTTTCGATAGACGTTAACTATTTTATGTGCCCTTAAATGCGGCTCAAAGTCGTGCAAATCGGGGAATTAATTTTTTTCAAAAAAAGTCAGTCCCCGATTGTCCACACTAAATCTGAGTGTACGGACAACCCGTGATTCAGAAAAACATCTTCAAAGTGTCTTTCACAAAAATAGTCATAAGCGTTTTCTTAGTTGTTTGGTGATTTTTCGTCAGAAATGACGATTTCTTAGAAAAAATGATGATTTTTCTCTTCAAAATCGCTTGTTTTGACCACTGTACATTACGCTGTACATTATATGGTGCTATTGGTGCAACCCATCAATAAAACCTACAAACTTTCAGTTTTATTGTGGAACCCTTAGTTTGCGCAATATTTACTGTAGTGTATGGGCCGCTTAAAATAAAGAAAACGCCATAATTTAACGCTACGTAAAAATTGAATTTCTGGTCTATATTGAGAATAAATAGGGTATTTAGAGAATTCCGCCCCGGGCCCAGGTTCCACCATCAATCAAAAGCTCATTAAAATGACGCAGAAAACCCGGTTATACAGGTTGAAATGGGAAGGCTGTTCGATTAAAATGTAATTACCAGTAACTGAGTGAGGTGTGAAGTGAGAGAAGTGGCGAGGCCTTGGAGCTTGTAAGCGGGAACTTGAGGAAGTCGCACCAGTTTAGGCACGCCAGTCGTTGCCTCGCCGCATGAGCCTGCTACGGCTTCTTCTTCGCTTAGCCGTAGAGCTTCGTTTACGATGAGTGACAACTCGTGGGCTGTATCAGACGTATTTCAAGAGTCGAATTTTTCGTTGAGGAAAGGGAAAAACCAAGGAGTTTACCTTTGTTAACAGCTGCGAGCACAAGTTCAGAAGGTTCCTTGTCAACACTATTATCGGCCGCGACCAGCTCGGCGATATTTTCAAAATCTTCCCTGGGAACATGCAGAATATCGGCTACCAGCGCCTGTTTCTCGCATAAAGCTTGTCGTACCGCTTCATCTTTTCTTCTCAGTCTCTCTGTTTTGAAGTACAGACATATGTAATGGTTGAACCAAATGGAAAATCAAGCGTTTCATACCTAAGGGTGTGAGAACTGGCTCAGCAGTATGAACGTCCCTCGTCGAAACGACAACTTCAGTCGGGTCAATAAGAGTGGTCTCAGCTGTGAAAGTTGCCACGTGAGGCGGGTAGTCCGGTTGTTGCGC
Source organism: Corythucha ciliata (assembly GCA_038030265.1). Classification (NCBI taxonomy): domain Eukaryota; kingdom Metazoa; phylum Arthropoda; class Insecta; order Hemiptera; family Tingidae; genus Corythucha; species Corythucha ciliata. Next base: position 29,458,329 of record CM075938.1, read on the forward strand.
CGAACATGATGTCGACGTGGACGAGTCAGGTTGTGTGTGCTGAGGGGACGAGCCAGTCGGCGTTGTCGCTGCGGCTGCGGCGGTGGATCGCGTTGGAGTCGATTCGGCCGCCGCCCCTGTGGCGCTTCCACCTCCTTTGACAGGCGGGGATCCTGGTTGAGGAGTGGGTGGCCCGGTTGAAGGAGCAGGACTCGAAACGCTGCCGGCCGTCGAATTGATACGACTCACCGAGGGTGGAGACAACGTTTCATTGCCAGCGTCTGTCGAATGACCATCTTCACCACTGAAATTAAAACGTTGAATGGTGAAGATCAGTATGCATTATACTATAACGACAGGAAAACCTACTCTCTCGATGCATGTTCACCCGACACGTCTAGATCGGTGGACGATCCAGGATCATGCCTCCTGATCTTCCCTTCACGCTGTTTATACGACTCTGCAGCCTCTGATATGTGTTTAAACCATCTGGAACACACCAAAAAACGTGTTAAAAAATGCAAAACAAAATCGACGAGATTCGTTACTAGTCTAATTATAATTGTCCAATAAATAATTGTTTATCGTCGAGCAAACAGCCCCCCCCCCACAGCATGATACTTTATTTTATTAATATTAAAAAACAGACCAACAGAAGAGACGGGGAAAATGCGGAACGATTAGCAAGGAAGGAAGTGAAAAAAAAAAAAAAACAAAAAAAACTATACTACCGTTGCAACTATTTGCTTTTTATTCTCCCTTGAGACCTCACCTCGAAAAGAAGGAAAAAAACGTTGTATACAAAACATTATTTTGAAAATACAAGGAAGATTGATTATTCACGGAATTACCCCTCCCCCTTCACACCCATGTTACTTCAAGCTCCTCTATAATCCACTCAACAGTATTTTTCCTTCACGCCATTTCAGTTCTATGTATTCAGAACATAAAAATAGACTTTGTGGGCATACGTTTGCTTGGTCCGGCATGAAACTATCCAAAAACCTCTTCACTATCATCCCCGCCCACTCTTGAGAAACTCATTTTTCATCATTGACTATTTTAGAAACAAACTAAGGACAGTGAGATCTTCTTCTCTACGTGTTTTTCCCCCGCCCCTCTCGTCCACTTATTTTTGTAGCAATCGCCAAGAATAAGTTACTGTTTATTTAAGGGCTTTGAAAATTCAAAATGCTGTTTGTCATTTTTTAGGAAGTACGAGTGAGTAAAACGAAAAAGAGGGAAGGTGCGGAATTGCGTCAACTAGGAAATCAGGATGAGGGGAATGAAATGCCAATAATTTCAAGTCATTCCTTGAATGCTTTTCTTGCAGGAAAATTAGTGGATCATTCAAAAGGGAAGGAGGCGGAGAGGAATAAATTAAGATATTCCGTGAAGAACGAGGTGTGAGGCGGGTGTGTTCCCATAAAAATGCTAATTGCCTCCAAAGGAGGAAGGATAAGATGAGAGTACCGTCGAAATAAGTGTCTCTAAGCATTCCGAATTGCTTAAATGAAATTAAATTGGGACAGAGAAAGCAACGAAGAATTGTTTTCATTTCACGAAAGCGAGTTAAATTAACGACAGAACCGGAATCTTTGGCGAGACGAGGGAAAGGATAGGTCAAATAGACGAACATTCGACTGGGGAAATGCGTATAGAAAACGCAGAAAAACTTCACTTTTGCCCGATGAAGGTCAATGCAACAGGAGGCCGAAGTCCTACCCCTAACCAGGCACATTGCTTTCTTCTTCTTCTTCTTCTTCTTCTTCTTCTTCTTCTTCTTCTTCTTCTTGCACTTGTACGAATTGAATTCAAATAACGAAGCCGAAGGGCTTTTAGGTAAAACCTAAAAGACTCATTTAGGGCCCAACCTAAAGATTTTTCCTAATTAATTGAAAATTAAAGTTTTGTATCTAGCCTGTGATATTTGATGATTCTGAACTTTGGTCCTGATGTTGATGGACGTGGCCAGAAGGACGTAGATTGTTGGGAAAAGGCGAAGAAAACTTTTCAGCAATCCTCAGCTCATCAATTCGACAAAGTGTCACGTCCAAAAATGGCAAAATGATGCGCCCTAGAAATCGCTTAACCGACTATTCAAGCTCTAAAAATGGCAAAACTGACTATTTACTTCCAAGAAATGGTTCAACTGACGGTTCGTGCCCTCACACTGACTATACGCGCCACAAAATGGTCACACTGAATATCTGCACCCCTAAAAACAGTCAATGGCTAAAACGCCATGAAAATACTTCTACTGACGATTGTATGTCAAAACAAATCATTCGAGCTTCAAAAACAACCAAACTGACCGTTCCCGCCTTGAAAATGGCTATCCTGACTATCTGTTTGGGTAGTCTGGATCTGTTTGGATTGTTGGGGCAAATAGGTATTCAGGCTATTGGAAAACAATTTTTTTTTTAACTGCTGAAAAGCGGCTAAACCTTTTTGCCTTTTGTAGCGACTAATAAGAACCCGTTACTTTCAGTTTTACAGATTTTCAAAGGAAGTATTGTTCGACAGATTCTACCAGAAGGTGATCGGTTGGCTCGCACATTCTGCAGGCCACTACGAGCTAGAAATTTAGCCTCAAAAACTAATCACTTGGACAAAATCTAGATGTTTTCTTGCGTTGAAATACCATACGATGGGCGAGGTGTCAAATTAATAATAACAATCGTGATCTCTTGTTTTACGAGACTGCAAAGCTTCGAAATATTTTTTTTTCTTGACTTCAGAGCCGCGGAATGTTCTTTTCCGCTAGTAAAAAAGTATAACAAACTTGTTTTTTGCGGATAAAAAACACGCGAAATATTATACTCGACGGTGAGCCCGCAAGTTCAAGTTTCAGGCTATTGGAAAAAAAAAATTTTTTTTTTCTTTTTTTTCTGCTGAAAAGCGGCTAAACCTTTTTGCCTTTAGTAGTGACTAATAAGAACCCGTTACTTTCAGTTTTACTGTCAAATTAGCGAGAAATTCCTAGGCTGTCAATTATGTAAGAAATGTCCAGTTTCGTGGTCACATGGGAGTGAAATATTCAGTTGAACGGCCAAATAGGAGCACGAAATCTATTGACACGGTCTATTTCACGGTTCACGGTTAAGTGGGTGCGAAATGTCCTGTATCGTTGCAGCGATCCAGAGGGGTTGGGAGGGGACACTCTGATCGTGCGCACCGCCCTAGGCCAAAAAACAAAGTTGGGTGGTAAGCGCTAATTCACGGATGAATTTCTGAAAAAGCACTTATTGATAGCTAAAGTTGAGAAATAGATCTCATTAACCGCTAAAATTAAGAAATAACGCCCATTAGCGACTGAAATTGCTATGTCCAGGCCAAAAATATTTATTAATAAAATACGCTAATTCGCGGTTTATAAATACCATTTTGTGGCTAAAATAGAGAAAATTGGGAAAAATCGCTGGGGAACTGGTGAAGTCCGGTCATTCAATGAAGAGATTTCGCATGTTAGGCTCTCACTAAAAGCAATTTCACTTGAATCAGTCCATCTCGTGACCTTGGCCCTTTCAAAAACTAAATTTCGAGGGATTTGACACTATCAAAAGCACATTTTGTGGGGTGGGTCCCTTGAAAAAACAAGCTGAAGTTTGAAAAAAAAAAAAAAAAAAGTTGACGGTTTGCGGGCTTAGCTGCCAAATTTTGTGGGTTTGGATATTTCAAAAACCTAATTTCCCAGAATTTGGCTGCTAGGAAAACGAAATTTCACGGTTCACACAAACAATTTTGTCTCTTTCGTAATCAATTTTTACGGGTTTGGCTCTCAGAAAAACCAAATTTCGTGGATTTGACTAACAGCAAATGTCGTTGGGGAGGGGGGATTTTCGAATTTGATGATCGCGGTTTCACTCATAAAAAACAAAATTCTATGAGTTTGGCTCCTTCAAAACCGGATTTGGTTATCTGAAAAAACAAATTCGCGGGGTAGGGCCTTGAAAAAATATAACTTTGAATGTTGGGCTCTTTCAAAAGCCAAATTTTACGAGTTTAAACGCCAAATTTCACGATTCTGGCTCTTACAAACCCTTCAATTTCACGGTTGTGTCAATTTTGGCAACAAATTTGGTGATTTTGTATCTTATTACCAAAATTTTGAGATTCAAATGTTGTCATTGATCATCTTCACGCATTTTTGATCATTCTGAAACAACTGACTCTTTGAAGCCCATTTTCACCAATTTGTTTTATTTTGTTATGAATGACTCTTTCAAAACTGAATTTCACGGATTCTGTCTCCTGGGTTTGGCTCCTATAAAACCAAATTTTGAGGGATTGACTGAATTCCCTTCCCCTTGAGCTTTCCTCGCGTTCACTTACGGCATTAAATAATAATAAATAAATATACACATTCGCGCGAGTAAAGAGGTGAATACATAATATAGTAGCGAGGCGAAACAAGGAACACTTGCTCGCCTCAATAGTTCATTCGTCGCCCCGCGAGTTCGCAGAATTCCAGCGTTCACAATCTTTTTGTCTCTTTCCAAAAATACTACCACAGACTGCCATTGAGGCGGACACGCACTCGCGACTCGCCTGGCTATTATTCGCCTCGACAGTTCAGCGATCGTATATCTGCCGCATTTGGATAAAAAGCGTTTTAAAAAGTTGAAAATGAAGGGAATAATGAGATGGCCGAGTAGGAAACGAGGAAGAAGACGCGAGACAAAAAGTGGAAAAAAGGTATCTCTCTATCCTGCAATAGAGGTAAGGTATTAGCCCCAGCTTGCTTGGGGTTGACAGGGGTTTATATTATACAGGTGGCATGCGTATGTTCCACCTTGCAAATCGCACGTGCACCACGACCCACGACACCTACGTACCATCTTTGGTCCCTCAAAAATTATTGGGCAAATAAAAGAAGGGCGCTAGCCCCTACTGTTCTTCAAATGCCCTTTTCACCCTCGTAGACTTTTGTTTCCAGTAAAAACTGGTAAATATCTTGGTAAAAATAAATGTCTACGGCATAACTGTTTACGATCTTGAAAATCGTATCTGCAGTGGTCTTCTACTTTTACGCCTTTTATTTGAATTCCTGACAGAGAAATGACCCATTCTGAACAATTTTCGAGTTTTGTGAAGTTTATGTGGTGATGATGGGCAGGGGGGGGGTGAGATTAAATTTTTTTCACGGTGGACAGTCATTTTTTGAGGCTCGAATACCTTTGTGTCTCGGGAAAGTAAACCCCGTAATAAGACGCTAGGACGCCCCTCTATCATAAACGTTGGTTGTTTTATCCTGCGTCAAAAAATTGCGTCACTAGGCCAACTTTTCGGTGAAAAAGTGCCTTATGCCTAAAAAAAAAGAAAAAAAAAGGGTACGAATGTGCCTCGGCCGTTCTATTTTACTCTCACAGACTTTCACATTTTAGTTTTACTAAGAGAGGAGACTAGAAAACTTTGCCAATATTTTTCAAATCATCGAAAATTCCCTCACAATTTCCTGTTTTTCCTGTCTGTGAACACCTGGGGCCTACTTTTTGAAAGTACTTTTCAACTCTACACTTTGCACTCTTCAAATTTGTCACATGGAAAGAGTTACAAAAAGTGCAAAGTGAAAAGAGAAGGTTGAAAAGTACTTTCAAAAAATAGGCCCCTGGTGTACTATGCGAAATAGAGAGAATACATTATTCGGCATGCCATGCATTTTTTTTTTTTTTCCCCCGGAATGGAGAAATCTTCGACAAGCAGAAAGAATAAAGAAGCTAAGGTACGAGAGATTTCACTAAAACAAACGGATTTTCCAGCCCCTTCGCATCATTTCAAAAGAAGGCAAGAAATAAATAAACAATAGGAAGCTCTCAGAATCTGCTTACATAGACGCAGCATACATAGCTCCGCCATACCCACGCATTAGTTCTAAATGAGTCGGAGAGCGCGAAAATGTATCGACAAATTTTACTCAATCTACTGTCCTTATCACCATCGCGCATCCCCCGTCACTTATTTACCATACTGGTGGACAAGACCCCCTATTTCCTTTCCTATCCCTTTGTTGGTAAACTCGTGTAGAAGGTAGAACACATCAACCTCCAGACACAAGACACGAACTCAATGGTTCCCACACAGCACATACTCAGGACAAGCTTAAATTACAGTTTAGAGAAAGTAATTTCTACCTTATTAGCTGAGAACTGTAAGGCAGGGATGGGGGGGGGGCACTATTGTACCGTCAATGCCATTTTCTCATCTCACGAGCTTTTTCAAAACAACCATATACAGACCATTTAAAAATTTACACCATGCCATGAACGACAGAAATCCTGTTATTACTCAACCATTCTTTATTCATTGAAGGGAATAAAGAAAGCCAGCTTTAAGGGCCAACAAATGAAAAGAGGACGTCCGATTTTGACGGATGCAGTTACTTCAATGGTATAGAAACTCTCCCTTTCGTCTTCACCTCGTCCGAAAAATCTGTAAATCTTTCAGAGCACGAACCAAATTGCTTCGCCTCTCTCTCCACTTCCACGTCCACTTCTTTCTTTTTTGTACATTCGCTAGCAAAAAACTTTTTGGCGTGGCAAGACTTCGTTGCCCCATTTATTATTTACGCGGACAACCTCCGGCCCTTCAAATTAACTAAGAGCCACGATGAGAACGGAAAGGTTTATGTTTGGGGTGGGTGATGGGGCTCTCCATCATAATTTTTAAATTATTTTAACCCAGTTTTTTCTCCCTTACTTTCAACTTCCTCTTTTTCTGCAGAAAAAATAAGTTGTCGTTTTTTTTTATTTCTTTTGAAGTAATTGTTCTCGAGCGAAGCAGATAGGACAAGTTTTGGTTTTAAACGCGATGCTGGGACATTGTTTTTAAAGGCTTGGACTCACATGTGTCCATATTGGACAAATATCAAGGTGACTAAACTCTTCTATAGGTGCCACAGATTTCCCAGGCCCGTTTAAAAGCACTATGTTTCTATGCAACCTATCAAAACACTTCATTTTTCGAGGGAATAAATTTGTTTGGTTGCACGCAACCATAGAGCTTGTGAACGGGCCTTTATAACGATTAGGTTTTTGCCATTTTGAAGTTATTTGTATCTCAGCTTATTCAGGCAACCCATTTTATAGAAAGCAAGAAGTTAAATCGAAGGCGAATCCAAGTTAGGATAATCCAGTCCAATGAGGGCGAAAAAATCACATATATCCTTTTCTGTCCTTCTGCCCCTGTGGCCTGTAGCAAAGGTTGAAGGGTCTTGTTCAACAAGTGGTTGAATGGTTTTATTCAAAATTTCCATAGTGAAAGAATTTATTCAATAGTTGACTCAAGTGGAAATTTAATTATTTGTTTTTCCTGAACAGAGTTTTGAGAAGATTTTTAATTTCCGTTCTACCTTAGAATACTGAAGATGGCGAGCAGCCGAAACCGGTACGTTTTTGACACTCCTCAACTAGGGAACACCGACAACGTAGGTTACTACAGCAATGCGACTACATTTTCCGATAAGTTTTAAATGTAGACATTGAATCGAGGGTTTAGGATTAAGGAGACGTGCAACTAGAAAATTATTGTTTTTGAGTTATGGTGCTTCTTATCGTGGCTAGTTATGGTTCTACGTGGTGCCAAAGGATTGTATGTCCTTGCAGTTTATTTACGGATATAAGTTATGAAACTACAAATGCCACTTTGTTTTTTTTAATGTCAAATTTCAAGTTAAGAAATCTCCAACGATCCGCATTTCAAACGTTATCAATTTTTTGTTTTTATAATCAAATTTTATGAACTTGAGGGGATGTAGTTGAATCAAGAAAAATTCATGAAAGGTATGAAAGGTTTATTGAAATATTGTTTATTTCATACTGAAAAATGGGAAATTTGTAGTTAAGTCTCTAAACCCTCGGAATACTCTGAGCAAGAGACCAAACCAGAAGGCCTGCTCTATAAAATTAGCAACAAATGGTATTAACAGTCAATCATCAAAGTAAATTTATGACAATGAATTTATATTGACACCAAGATCTCAGAGAACAAACTGCCATTCACCTGCCCATCTTTATTCTTCAACACGACCCCATTTCGATACGCCCCGTATGTTTAGTATATAAAGGAATAATTAATAGGGTTTGCGAAGGGATACGAAGAGGTTCTCCTTTTGCCACCGTAATAACTTTGTAATAGAATGTACGATGGCCTATAACTTGATCATGTGAAAATACAAGGGAATTTTCAAACTAACAGGAGAACAAGCGTGGGTTTTAGAACAACAAAATAGCGAAACTATGTAAGCAAAATGTCCGTAACTATGGGAGAGGAAAGGAGATAGGCGCAATGTTGCGCTTCAATTCGTTTGAATTTGATCGCAAGAGGAGAGCGTAAATGAGTCAAAAATTGAAAGTTCAACGGGCCAGAATTTGTCCATAACGAAGAGGCAAAAGACGAGGGGCAGAATGTTTGAAAAAATGAAGCAGCAGAAGCAGCAAAGGTTTGATAAGTTCGTGGGAATTTTTCCACCGATCAATAAATTTTTAAACAAATTGGTATGGAATTCTCGAATGAATTGAACGAAACTTCTTTCGCCCTAAATCTCTTACAAAAGATCAGATCGATTATAGTATAACGTTCCCACTAATCAGTAATTGCAAGAACCTGGATGCTTGAGTTTGTACGCCGCTGATTACATTCTTAATAGTGTTGTTATTCGGACTTTGTGGATGATGTGTCGGAGACGTCGAAGTTGATGCCGAGAAAGACATATAAATGAATGGTCCGGGCGAGGAGAGGGGGGCGAAGAAAGAAAAATTCTGTAATAACTCCGCCTCCCCAGCAAATGAAAGTCACGGCGGGTGTAAACAAAACGAACTCACTCAAGTGAAAACCGCCCGGAAAACTTCGCGATTAAAGACTAACTGAAAAATCTCAAGCGAAGAAGCTGCTTCTTTGCACTCCCATTGACTGATCTTGAAAATCTTCCCCTTCTTTTACCATTTTACTTTCTTCCCTCTTAATCTCACGGCAGATTTCATTCTCATGCCTCGAGGGTCAAACCGAAAAGGAGAAGAGGAAGAATTATTTTTAGAGAGAACCCATCTCGCTCTCCATTGGAAACCCGGTATTTATATGTTTCACAAAAGAATTGAGAAATAAATAAATATAGGTAGCTAAAATGACGAAAGAATCCCGAGAATTCCCATTTAATCGTGTTCAGCGAAGATTTATTTTTACTAAAACTCTTAATAAAAAACGTGTATTTTCATTAATAACTCCCACCCGCCCAACATGGTTCGCATTCTTTTTCACTCCAATACATATACACTTGCAAAGTTTATATTTACATAGAACCCTGCGATCTTTTTAGACGATATTTATTTTCCGTGCCGATTGCAATCAAATTGCGTTTTGGCATTAATAGTTTAGCCCCTTTAAAACACAAAAAAGGCATGAGGTCAGACGGAATTACTCCAATATCCACCCCCACCCCCTCAAAAAAACAGCATCAGTGTTCTGGCACGTGAAGATGAATAAGTGGAATGAGGTAAATAGTTCAGGTTCTGGGGGAGGAGGAGAAGACTATTCTTGAAAAGCTAGATACGTAGCACGAAAACCAAACTCCTACTTCCTGATTCCAATATGCTGTGGCTGAGAGCATTAGGTACCGCAGAGAATGTATTTTGCGACCCAAGAGTGCATTAGAGCTTTTAATGCTCAGGTAAATTTAAAATTCAGTTTTTTTTTTGTTTTTTTTCAGGTGGAACACATGAACCATGAATCTTCTTATTTCCCTTTTGTCTTCTCTATCTCAATTAAAGAGGAGTACTAAAACGCGTCGTGGCGAATAAAAATTACCTCGATGCTGTGCACCAAGACAAAGTGTGAAGGTGCCTTTACACTGCGCGAAACTTCCCCGCGAAACAGTTTCGCGAGTCAAGTCTCGCGTAATGTAAATGGATGTTTCACCCCGAAACACGTTGCGCGAGGCAGTCTGGAGGCGAGCCAACCGTTGTCGGTTTTTTAGCGCGCATCAAAGTGTTTCACCCTTCTTGTTTCGCTTAGAGTAGACGCCCCTTTTGTCTCGCGGTGAAAGGGATGGGTACTGAGGAAATAGTGAATGAAGTAGAAGTAGCGTTCATTAGCTGCCTCGCCCAAACTGGTGGCTCACCTTGCCTCGCTTGACTCGCCTCAATTGTTTCGCTTAGTGTAAACACCCCACGTTGCGCGAGGCTTCCTCGCGAAACTGTTTCGCGCAGTGTAAAGGCACCTTGAGACACTTGTAAACGCAGTACCGAACACAACTATCCATTTGGTTGCTACCAACTTGAGGCCCGCCTACATGAGCTAGGGTCGACAATACGATACGCTTGACACGCGTTAATGTAAGTAACCTCGTACGTTAGACTAGCAACGCAGAAGTTCGTACAATGCCACGGCTTGAAGACTGATGGAAATCAACAGAGTAGGTACACTAAAATGTATAAAAGTACTCAAAAATCGTACTCAACTTCCTTAATTTGAATTACAGCCAATACTTTTCTTTTGTATTAATATCGTAATATCTAGCAATTAGCTGACAAGGCAAACGTTTTGGAAAAAGCGTTGATATTCGTGGCTATAACTGCGAAAAAGCGCGGTCTCACGATGCAACTTCCAGGCCAAAATTGAGAAAAAATCGCTGATTCGTGGTGCATGGAGGTCATTCTACGTTTAAATTGTAGAACTCAATGCAAAATTGTTGTTATTGGGCCAAGCCGCTGCTAATCAAGGTTGTAAGTGAAAGAAATAGCGGCTAATAAAAAAAAAAAACTGGTTAAAATTGGGGAAAACTAGCAAATTCACGACTGAAATTGCGAAAAATCACCGATTCGCATATAAAAAGAGAATAGAAGCTAATTCGCAGAAAAATTAGCAGAAAACGCTATATCACAGCTGAAATTGAGACAAATCGCTAATTCGCGGATAAAGTGAATTTGCGGATACAAATGAAGGAAATCACTAATTCGCGGCTAAAATTAAGAAAACACATATCCGTACTGCACACACTCAAACAGAAAAACAGTGCTTATCCATAGCAGAAAGTAAAAAAAAAAATAAAAATACTGCTTATGCGGGGCTGAAATCTAAAAAACAATGCGGCTAAAATTGTATAAAAAACACTAATTAGCGCGGCTTAAATGAAAAAACGCCAATGCGTAGCTCCCATTCGATGCTAAAACTGAAGAAGAAAAGAAAAAAAAATGCCAATGCGGTACTGAAATGTAAAAAAACGCTGTTAATATTGAAAAAATCAAAAACTAGCGCAGGCAAAAAGTGCTAATTCCACGCTGAGACAGAAAAAATGGCTAATTTGCTGCAGGAAATTGTGGAAAATGCCAATTCTTGGAAAAAATTGAGAACATCTTGTTAATTCAAAGATTACAAAACGCTACTACACTGCAGAAATAGAGAAAAAGCGCTAATTCACGATTAAAATTTAGGAAGATCACTAATTCTCGGGATAAACGTTGCTAAGGGTTTAAACGATTTTGTATTCAAAATACTAAATTCGGATTGGGGTGTAAGCTCTTAAGCTCAGCTTAGTATTAAACGGAACTTTAAACGCATGTGGTCGACCCGGGCCTAAAATTGAGAAAAACTGCTTATCCATGTAGTCCAGTAGATTATATGTACTTTGTACCTGTAAAAAATTCCGAAGTTATTGGAACTTTTACTGGATGTTCGGGGATGCTGTGGGACGACTCCTCAGAACCCCGTGCTAACTTGGGGAGGGCCAAAAAACCTCAAAATTTTAGACTTTTTTTCGGGTTTCCCTCATAACTTCTAAACTAAGCGGTTTTCTACCAAAATGTTCATTTTTGAAGTTTAAGAGCATTAAATTTGCTACGATTTTGTTGAAATACGTTTTTGTGCAAACCAAGTATCAACCGATACACAGGCGATCAAAGTTGGATGAATTTTCTCAAAATGACAAAAATTTGCCTAAAACGAATGTTCCGGCCCTCTAACTATCTTATACCATCTGTTTTATGGTAATCACTGATCAATAGTTATAGATTATGTTGAAAGTGCGGGTACGGGTGAGGGAAGGGGAGTCCGCTGACAAAACGTACCTATATTTTTGTAATAGTACGACGGTGCAATTAGTCCTAAAGCCCAACATCCGAAGTAAAAGTTTCAGTCCAATGCTAAATTGTTTTTTACAACCTACATATTGATTGGGGAAAAGTCCCGACGTTTTGTGCTACAGGAATGAGTGGGAGAGGGGAATAAGTTGGTAAATTATCTTCTTTTTTTTTCAGTATGACTGAAATAATTCGAAATGTACGAGGTTTAGCGTGAAACTGACGCTTTAAAAAAATATTCTCCATTAAAATGCCAACAAAAATGGATCAGAAGATAATCTTCTAAAGTGAACGGTTCTTGAGTTACAAAGGGTGTAATAGTAAACATTCTTCGTATTTCTACGTTTTTTGTCGAAAAAACCGGCATAAGAAAAACTTTTTTTTAATCCATGATCGTGTTCTGCTAAGGTAGATTGCTATTTCAGGGGACGGTGGAATGTCAGTAATATCCTAACATTCCTTTGAAGGAACAAAAACTTCCTCTACTTCTTTTTAAGGTTAAAGAGGCTTCCACTGGGCTAGACCATCGTGGATTCGTATTACTGTTACACAAAATTTTGGGTGAAACTTCGTCTAAAGTCGAGTGTAATGTCACCTTTGGACGTGTTCTATTTCAATCCATCCAAGATTTATGATTTTTCTTTATTTAAAAAAACAAAACATTACCTAATTGCTTTCGAAAATCCCAGACTTCTCGCCTTAAATCGCACCTTTTCCAAACTTTGATGACAGTTTCAGAACCTAGGGGAAATTTCCGTTTGGATGGAGGCCATTTCATTGCTTTAAAGCATCATAAACTCCTAAGAATCTGGCCTTTTGTCATAGATTCACGAAAACTCCATAATTTGAACGTTTTCCAAACCATTGTTGTACCCAAACGGCTTTCTCCACAGGCTGGCGATGCATCACAATATGGTCCTCATTTTCTAAGCTTTGTTATGGTGCCTTCATATTTCATGTCAACATTGACAAAATGTCAGATTCTTAGGAGTTGATGATGATTTCAAGCAATTAAATGGCCTCTATCCTAACCGAAATTTTCCTTAGTACTAAGCATGAAGTATTAAACAAAGCTATTTCATGCAGTTTTAGAGGAATTTGCCAGGCGCTGGGAGCAACATTGCTATTAATTGTAGTCTAGCTTTGAAAGGTTAACAAAACCGAAATTTTTGAAAATATCTTGATATTTTTCCAGTTTACTCCAAGAATCTTTCACTATCCTTAGACAAAATGTCCGTAATCACACAGAAAAAAGTGTGCTCTTTTCAGTATTGTTTTTGGATTTAACCTAGGACGCTTATTTCCCAAGTTACATCTGTTCTTCTTGCGAAAACCCGTGTTGTGATGAAAAATATGAAGAAATCGATTATCTCGACTAGGAATGGAAATCAGACCCTAGGTCGTAGGACATTTTTTTGTTGCATTTTGGATGTATAATCACCCCTCTTATTTCGTTCAACCAAGTACCAGTCACCCTGTATATTGCACCTAATGGGGAACTTGCATGAATGCCCGATTTGGGAGAAAAGTATCGCCCCGGGCCCCGATATTTGTATGTCCGCCAGCACCGGAGAGCCCGTGAGCGTAATCTTCTCAACAATGAAAACATCGGATAATGATCCGAGAAAAAAAAAAAAAAAAGATACAAAGGTTTTGATAAGTACTGTAGCTGTCCAGCGCCAAAGCGAAGGGAAATCATTCATCAAACCTTGTAGGAATGCAAATTTCAACGACTGCTAATGTATGAAAGGCTGACTTGACCTGAGTATGACTTGCTCAATAGCAAGCCACATCACGAATCTTATCAGAAAATTGAAAAAATAGGAAATCGATTCAAATATCGAAAGTGTTGTTTTTTATGATGCTGAAAGTTTCAAATATTTTCTCCTGCATTCTTCCCTTATTTCTTCCAGATAAAGTTATTAAAATCCAGAAGAAGAAGAAAAATAATTAACAACAAGGTATTCTACCTTGATTCTGAACAAAATTTTGAAGGCGGCAGCAAGAAGAAAACAGGTGATTGACCTGGGATAGAGAGAGGCGGGTCTATCGGAAACCCAAAAGAGTAAAGTAATTTTACAGAAAGTTAAAAAGCTTATGGCCGCATTCAGAGGTCTTTCTTATAAGCCTCAAATTAATTGTTAAAATAAAAATCATAAGGTATATTGTAATGTTTCACCTGTTACAAAGCGCTTCAAAGAGGCCTCAAAGTTAAGAAAAAAATCTCTGAGTACGGCCCTTAGTTTTTTTACCTAATTATATGAAAACAACTGGCACGCTGGAAAATATTTGTGAGCCAAATGAAATCCCTGAATCGCATGGTGTTCAGATAGCAACTATAACCACTCGTGGCACGTAGGTGTGTCAGAAGTTCCTACCTTTGGAAAAAAAAAATCGTCCTTTTATCTTGACTAGTAAATAAAGAGTAACTCAGAGTCCCCCAGGCAAGCCATCTAGCCCAGTTGTACTAAATGAAACGCAATATTCAGCGTCGATTTATGAAGTGAAGGGACGGAGGGTAGCATAGCAACATCCCTCGCAAAGATAAATTTACCACACCGAACGCTTCACTCACAGTTCAAAGAGGAAACAAGGTATGGATTGTACGGTACACCAAGCCTGGCCTCGGTGAATGAATTGTCGAGGGGAGACGTCACTGAGGGGAGGGAGGGGAAGCCACAGTATCTCTGCACAGCCCTTTGTTTGTAAAGGCGAGCGCAGGAGGAAGTGAAGAAGCGAGCAAAACTCCATCCATCTCATGGCATGCGTCGAGAATAAAGGTTTCCTTTAGTCAATAGGTAGAATGTAACAATTAAAATATAGCAGCTGCTGGGGGCAAGATTGCCTGCCTTTGAACTGTAAAACCACAGTTTTAACAAATTGACACTTTCCAGGACGAGCAGTGAGTTTCTATTTTGTGAAATCTGCTTCTGGCGTAAAATTGACGGATTCCTCGCCAAGAAATGAGTTTCAAACGAAAAATTACCTACGCGTTTGAAGGAATAGATGTATGATATTACCAACAATTTACTATGGTATATTAAGGAACAAAATAAGGGTCGGAGATTACAACATACGTGTGTTGTAGGGCCACCCATGATCACGGGAAACACGTTGCTTTCAGAAAAATGTCGAGCTTCTGGGACGTAAAGTATTCCCTTGGCCGAACCCTTAACGAACGGTGAATGAATGAGCCGGGGCTCGACTAGTCAAAATCACGAAACCTAAACTTCGCACTCCAATATCTCAGCTCCCTAATGTACACCAACGGTTCCAAGCACCAACCTCCAACAAGGGCTCCAAGCGCCAAGTTCCACCGAGGCACCTAGGACACAGCTCCCATGACTTCGGACAAATGGGTCCGAGAGTCGTTTACCCCCCCTCCCTGCAAGGGTGCGCCGTATGGAGTAGTCTCCCCCTCCCTTTCCCAACTGTCCATTTCCATTATGGAATCCGGTTTGCATCGAAAACCTGTGTTTAAAAAAAATGACGTGAAGTTGATTTTCTCCCGATAATAAGACTGTAGGTACGTGACCACCGAGAGCAGATTACAATTGCGAGCGTAGTTTGAACTAGCAAGTTCGTCTACCGAGGAGAAGTCGAAGTATATGTTATTCGCAATGGCCGAATTCGCCCATTGGCCGAGAAATTTACCCACAACGCGTTATGGGCAGTGCGAGAATAAAAAACCATAATTCGTCGTGGGTAATTCATTTTACTCAATAGCCGAAATAAAGGTTAGGTTAGTCTATTTCGCGTCGTGGGTCTTCCGATTTTATCTACAACGCGTTCTGGCTACTTCGATTTATCCGCAACGTGTTGTGCGCATTTCGAATTACTCAAAAAGCAGAGTCAGATGTGTCTCAACTCCCATTACAAGTGAAACGGAATGATAATTAAACACGAATATACTTGAATGAAAAAAAAATTTTAACAAAAAGGAAATTAAAAAGAAAATACAGCAGCGAAACAAAGACCGAGGAAAAAACATACTCTCAAAGAGGCAAACTTTATTTATTCACGCCTGATATGCTCCCGAGGCATTTACCACGAGAACACACGAGACGCCCCACAGACTCAAAACTTCAAGGCCCGTTCACCAGCTCTGTGCAATGCGTCTGTGGAGTCCATGTAACCTATCAAAATGCTTCATTTTTCGAGGGAATTTTGTTTGGTAGACCCCACAGGTCGTAAACATAGAGCTTGTGAACGGGCCTTAAGCTATCGCTCGTCTAATCAGGCAAGACAAAGAAGCCGGGTGAAAATCGCTACGTGGGTAATTCGAAATACGCACAACGCGTTGTGGGAAAATCGAAGTCGGGTCCCCACGCATTGTGGGTAAAATCGGAAGACCCAAGACCCGAAACAGGCTAACCCTAACCTTTATTTTGGCTACTGAGCAAAATGAATGAGGAAGTTTCATGGGTCAGAACTTATTCATAAATCTATTTATGCTAACATAAGAGCATAAATCGTGATCCGCCCGTAAAATAATCCAACAGTTAATTAATACGCGATTTTAGAAGTTTTAGGTCATTTCAAACACGCCAGCTGGCATGTTCGTGTCATGTGCGCCTTCCGTAAAAAATTCACCTGTAACATAGCTGTCGGAGAGCGGTTTGTTGTGTTTCTTTGCCTTATTTTCTACTAGAGCCATCTCTCCAATAATAAAATAATGGAGGATAAACATATGAGCTATTTAGAGGCATGAAAAGGACAGAGAATACAAGGGATATTAGGTTTGTTCGTTTCAAAGTCATATGGAAAACCAAGTCCTCAGACTCGAGGAAAAAAATGTTTTTTATTTTGGGTTGGGATTTTTGCTCCCGTTAAGAATAAAAAAGGAGAAAACCCGCCAAATTCAAAAATTATTATATTTATTTTCGGTTTGAAGCTGTAGCGTGATATCTATCTTGATACCATATGTTTTTTTCAACACTCAACTTTTGTATAATTTTTGAATTTAGCGGGTAATCTACTTTCATAGTAGAGCAGCGCAACGTATCGGGAGCAAAAATCCCAACCCACGAACCGCTTCATTTTTTTAACATACAAATAATACAAAGTTTAATGACTTGGTTTTCCATATGACTTTGGTTCGTTTGTTATTCAGTGTAGTGGTGCAGGTGTAGTTCGAGCAGTCCGGGATTGACGTCATTTATGGAAATCAAACGAACGCTTTTCGTGCAAATGGTTAACCTTACGGCAACAAAAACGTCACCTTTATGGTTTATTTCCAATTCCCAGAAGGAAATGATTGACGAAAGGTAATTAATGAGCAGGTTATAACATTTCGAGTAGCAAGCTCCTCCTAATTTTCCAGTGTAGATAGTGCTGCACTGAACATTCCGATATTTGACAAACGAACGCTTTCAGTGTAGTTCGGGATTACAAAAGAACACTTTTCGGACTGTTCGTGCAGTCCAGAGCAGCTCCGGACGACAAACGAACAAACCTATTAAGTTGCGGAAAATGTTCGTTTTGGCGGGATTTCAAATATGCCAAATTTTGTTAAGAAATAAAAAATATTTATTTATTTACGTGGAATGATTGATATGCCTCATCGAAAAAAAATGTTTTTTTGGAAAATGTAAAACTTCCCCATTAGTCAAGACACGTTGTGGGCATTTCGCACTGCTCATAACGCGTTGTGGGTAAATTTTTCGGGCAATGGGCGAATTCAGCCATTGCGAATAACATACGTTTGTACGAAAATAAAATTAAAAATGAAGACGAAGAAGAAGAAGAAAAAGTTGCATTGGATACGGTGGAGTAGGCTTGAACCAGCACGACCGAACAGAGTTGAAGGAAGGGGGTCTGAGTTTGGTCTTTTCGCGGCCAAGGCCAAGGCATGGGCATAACCGGCCTGGCTCGAGTGTTGCCATCCGGTTTTGGAAAACTGTAGATAAAGAAGGAAACCTGTATATTTCAGTTTCTATACGGAAAAATGCTCTGATTCAAGTGAGTTGTGAGCACTATTTCAACATCCCCGAGGAACCTGGGAGCTCAATCGGGTCGTCTAAGGCAGAACCAAGGGCGTAGCCAGGACGGGACGAGGCTCCGCAGCTACCCACCCTTCTCCAACTTGTTTTTGTTCGAAATTTGTCCCTTTAACAGTCTGAGAAGCGATAAAGCTAAACATTTTTCCCCTGAAAAACAAAATATCTTCAAATGCTACCTACCTCAAAAACTGATTTTCCTTAAAAAAAAAAAAAAAAATCGTCATTTTTCGCAAAGGCTAAAATTGAGGAAAAACGCTCATTCGCAGCTAAAACTGAGAGAAATTGCTCATTCAAAGCCAAAATTAAGAACAATCGCTAATTCTTGGCTAACATTGGGACAAAGTGCAAATTAGAACAACGGGACTTATTCGCTACTAAAATGGAAATAAATCGCTCATTCACAACTGAAATCAAGTAAAAACGCTAATTCGCGGCTAAAAATGAGGAAAAACGCTCATTCACAGATAAAATTGAGAGAAATAACCGCAAAATTACGTAATTTGGAGCTAAATATCTGTGAAACTCCAAGCTTCCGGTCTAAATATTATACAAACTGCAAGTTTATGGTGGGTATTTACCTTCACAAAATTTCAAGTTTCTGGCCTTTTTGAATTTTTTTTTTATAGGGGCCCTGGATATTGGGCAAGCCAGCCCCGATAGGATCCAAAGCCTGGCAAAAATAGCCACGAAGTTACATCACTTGGAGCAAAAAATTTGCTACGTTGTAAGTTTGGGGTCTAAATATCTGTAAAGTCACTAGTTTCCGGAATATATTTCGCAGAATTGACCCAGTGTACGGCTTGCATGCTGGTTTTTTAAAAACATCCGGTCACTGCCAAGGAACATATTACGTTGATAAAAAACCAGCTCTAGCTTTAAAGATTGCATCGTGTGAACAGGGCTTGAATTTCAGCGAAATTGAAAGTTTTTGTGCTTTTTTTAAAGCGTGTGTGGGTTTCGGGCAAACCTTTCACGAAATTGAAAGTTTCTGGTCTATAAATATACACGAAGATGCTAGTTTCCGTTATTTATTTTCACGAATTTGCGGGTTTTCTTGGGTTAAATACCCAAAATAAGGCTGTTTCTTGCATGAATGTTCGCGAAATTTCTAGATTCCGGGCCTTTTTTCAGCGTGAGCGTGGACCCTGGTTTGGCCATCCCCAAAACAGCTCATGGCCAAACGATGAGCCACGAAATTGTAAGTTTATCGACAAAATTGAAAGTTTTTGTTCTTAACTCTTGCAAAAATGCAAGTTTTGGGTCTTAATTTTAGCATAAGTGCAAATAATGGGTCCTAATTTCGGGGCTAAACATCCGGAAGCAAGCATAAGGTCATGATCTTTTTTATTCATACGGCTCAATGGCTCGATAAGGTTGGTTTCTGAATTCGGCTCCAAGGCCCTGCCCACATGCTCTGTGAGCTCGTACGAATAAAAACCAACGGTTAGGCGGTTAGGGGAGGTTTCTTTTTCACGCATCGGTCTCGTAAATAAAAACTACCCTCCAACATAAAAACAAACTACGTCAATTGGGGCAATTTGAGATTCTATTGCCTACAGAAGTCTTGGCTCTCATAACTCTATAGTCACTCAAGTTCAACGATGCCCCACGTTTAAGCCAGAAAAATCGCGTCAGTTAGTCTTCTGTTAAGAAAAATGGCCATGTTACGTGAGATTCCGCCCGTACCGTTAACTTGTTTCTTCATTCTTCACTGTAAATAACAGGGCTGGAAATGAAACAAACTACGCATTGACCTTGCAACGAAAAACGTTTATCAATATTCGCTGTCAAGGTAGAAATAGTGTTTTTCATCATCGTGGGAAAATACTCCCGGCCCGTGGTTTTTAGATGAAAAATGGTAAACTATAAGAAGAGGGGGAAAGTGCTGGATAATAGAACACAACGAAGAAACAACAAATTTTTCCTTCTTTCAGTATACGTTAAAGACTAAAGAGGTCATTAAGGACGTTGCAAAGCTTCCATTTCCTTTGTTTTTCACCCCCCCCCCCTTCCCATTCAAAACAAAAACCCCTGGTAAATTAAGAATTCACTAGATATCCGTCAGCTTTTCAGTTGTTCTGAAAAAGAAATGATGGTTGGCTCATGCTTTTTTGGAAGGAAAATGTACCTACATATAGCAACATAATGGATATCTAACAATAAAAACGAAGTAGGTACGGGGAATATTTTTTTAACACTTCCCATGATCAAGGGTCAAATCGTTCTATAGTTGTGTTCCCCTCATTATCTAATCAAAGGGAACGGCGGATTATATTAATCTGGAAAACTAGGCACTTAAGCCTTCGTTTGATTATGGCTTTATTTGAGCACGGGGTGCGGGCGGTTATAAATATTGACATGTGCAGTGTCTAATGTCTGGAAGTGGGGTCTGTTTTGCGGCTGTGGTATAAGTGTGACTACGATGGAGAGAAGAGGAGCTATGGAGTTTCGAGAATTATACGTCGAATTAGTCTCGTTTGAATTGCTAAATCCAATTAAAATTTTATTCACACACAAAAATTCACGATCAAGGGGGAGGGGAGAGGTGAACCAACCATTTATTTTTGTTCAAAAGTACTCAGACATAGGCAAAACTCTGGGCTCACCTCCCGGATCAGGTTCCCAACAGTCCCCGTGACATTATAAATTAAATTAACACCATGCTAATTAAAGAGAGAGGGACAAACAAAAAATATTACAAAATGAGGGGTAGAGTAGAGCTATCGGGGCAAAAAATTATAGGTGGGCAGAACCCTCTTAAAATTAAAATGGGGTCAATAAGAGTAGATCCGTTCCTACAAAAGCGTATTATGGCCTAAGGAAGAAGTAGATATTAAAGAAAAGATGAGTAAAAAGTTTCCTCTTTCAACCTAGCTCGGACTTCTATTGTTTGCGATCCGATCGAGCAATGAAGCCCTTTGATAATAAAAAAAAAGGAAAAAAAATCTTCAAAACCCAGCCCCATACCTTGTGCGTAGAGATAAGCGTAAAAAGTAAAGAACACTTTTTTTATGAGCCCAATAAGGGAAGGAGAAGTAAAACAATTTCGAAATTCGGCTCTCCTTGATGACTCCCCTATTACTGAGGAATTTAATAACGGGGGACCCGACAGTCAGGAGGCAAGGGGTGTAAAAAGAGATTCGCCCTCTCCTTTCACGAGAAGCTTTGTGAAGGACATGGATGAAGACAAATAGAATATTGGCACTTTATTCTCTTCCTATCTTCCAATCCCCTAAGGGGTGACTCGATTTTGGACATTCATCTTGACACTTCCTCCAATCAAAACAAAAGAAATTGGGTAAAGGAGCCAAAAATAAGTACGGCAAAACACCATCATTGGTCCCTCCAATCTGTATACCATTACCGGATAACAGGAGGGAGGGGGGCCAAAAGGGCCATTCGCCCCTCCCCAATATGTTGACTATTTATCTCATCCTCTTTGTTTCTGTATCTGGAACAGAAACAGAACTCACAATTTCAATTCAATAAAACCCGTTTACTGAATCGTCGGTTTTGTGATTTTCGTGGTACGAATTGTTCTTGCAGTCATTTTTAGGGCGCGAATATCCAGCTTGGCCAATTTTAGAACGTCAATTAGCCAGTCAAGTCATTTTATAGGGCGATAAGAGTCAGTATCTATCAGTACGAGGAAGTATTACAGTAACCGGTGGGTGTTGATGGTGGGGGGAATAAGGTGCAAAAAACGGCCCTGTTTGGCGTTGGAACGAATCGTCCGTCAAGGGCACGAATGTCCGGTATGGTCATTATATGGGCGCTAATAGTCAGTTTAGCCATTTTCCATTTTACTCCTTAGCGATTACTTCATCTGTAGGGCGCGAATGGTCAATTTGAACATTTTGGAGAACGAAAGTGTCAATTCAGTGAATTGCTGTCAAGCTTTTTAAAGAAGAAGAAAAAACTCAGTACCTATCGAATCAAAAATCGCATCAAAAAAGTATCGATACAAAAAGTACTGAGCATTTTATCGATACATTTCGGGTTAGGTCGACAATGTCCGTTTAAACGTTGCTAAGGGTTTAAATGATTTTGTATTCAAAACACTAAATTCAGATTGGGGTATAAGCTCTTAAGCCCAGCTTAGTGTTGAACGGAACTTTAAACCCATGTGGTCGACCCGGGCCTTACTGTCCAATTAGGGGTGGACTCTCGCCCGCCCTTGAATTTAGTGGAATGAGCTTCCCCTTTGCCCCTTATCCTAAAAATAACGCACCGGGAATAATTTTGAACAACTGATCCATAGAATAATTACTATACTAACGTACAGAAGGGGCACTCTCAATAATTGTTGGGGGTATGTGACGCCAAGTGGATAGGTTTCTTCTCGCGGGGGGCTGTTATCATTGAGTCAGGTTATGTTAGGACACCCCTCCCTTCTGGGCATTAAACACCCCCTTCCCCAAGCCCCTTTATAATTTCGGGTTTTTCTTTATTTTTGCATTTTAAATTCCCAGCACTTTGGCCTCTGTGCATAGTAACCTTGAATACTCGATTTTCGTAGCCACAAAATTGACAACATGGCAAGAAAAAGCGAGGAAATAGTCGAGAAACAAAAAAAAAATCTCGTGAAAAGTCTCCCAGTACTTTTTGAAAATAAATGGTCGACGTCTATTTAAAACAGCAGCAAACCAAAGTCATATGGAAAACCAAGTCATTAAACTTTGTATTATTTGTATGTTAAAAAAATGAAGCGGTTCGTGGGTTGGGATTTTTGCTCCTGATACGTTGCGCTGCTCTACTATGAAAGTAGATTACCAGCTAAGTTCAAAAATTATACAAAAGTTGAGTGTTGAAAAAAACATATGGTATCAAGATAGATATCACGCTACAACTTCAAACCGAAAATAAATATAATAATTTTTGTGTTTGGCGGGTTTTCTCCTTTTTTTATTCTTAACGGGAGCAAAAATCCCAACCCAAAATAAAAAACATTTTTTTCCTCAAGTCTGAGGACTTGGTTTTCCATATGACTTTGCAGCAAACAAACAGAAATGTGTTTTCATTAACAATGCTGCCACCATATGATCACTTTCTCTGTTTACTTATTTTGAATAATATGTTACGTTGGTACGAGTCTAACGAGGAACTTCCCCCCAAATGATTCTCCCCGACCCGCCTTGAGTGTCACCCCCCTGAACTGATCACTGTGCAGCGTCTGTACGCATCCATAGTGCCCGTAGTGAACGTTTTTTTGTTAAGTTCTTTACAAAAATATTTTTGGTGGGAGTGAAAAAATCGAGCTATCGAAATGAAGCAACACGTTCGAGAGTCCATCACTAAGTTGACGTACTATAGTATTAACTCAAAACTAAGTACAGACGGTAGAATGAAAAGCGGAATTGCTTTGCCTTTAAAAGGAGTAGGCGATTCAGCGCACTGAAGCACAATGGCGGAAAAGAGCCCTGCCCAAGTGGGAGTTCTTGATGGAATGTGGCCCTTCCTATGTCGGTGTAGTCAGTTTCTGGGGGTGAAATTGACGCTTTATTCACTACAATCAGTGTAAAGTCGTGAAATTGCGTCTTTAAACTGCTTAAAATTAGCTCCAAACCTCAGCTACTTCGCTGAAAAACCAAGACTTATCCCCAATCCAGCTTGTTTCAGATTTCCGAATTTGGCTATAGAGATTCGAGGGTCTTCAGTTATGTTCAGTGAGCTGCATGTTGTTTCCAAAGTATATACGTGCCCAGAAATCAGCATAATAGTCAGATCTTGGGCTCGAACATCTTAAGGCTAAATTCACCGTTTTTCTAAATGAATTGCCCGTTTGTGAGGTGGAGTTCGCAATTTCTGGTCGCATACATACAAATGATCCGAAACACGACGGGCATTTGAAAACTTATAGCGTTTTCCGCCTGTGCTCACAACCAACTTGTGTTTTAATCCGGAGAGGGTGAGAGGAAAAATCTCCCTCGGTGCGAAATTTTTGGGAAATAGAAAACGCAATCATTTTTTCGCGACAAGTTCATTCATGCCATTTTATTCATTCCTCATTGATGAGTTTTATTGTTATTACTCAGTAGTAAAAACAACTCAAAGAAGAAATCAATGATTTTTAAACATATTTTTTCGTACATTTTGATTTAGATGGAAAATCCTGGATGTACTTGCTTCTACTAGTTCAACTGTAACTAGCTCCATCTCTAGTTATTTGTGGATGAATGAGTAAAATAACCGAGTTGCATTGGGTTGAAAATCAATGTTTGAGGTGGGGAACATAGCAGGAGGTGCACACTAGACGTCGAAGTACCACAAAGTGATGCTCATCCAATAAGTTTCGGCTGATGCGAACCGAAAAAATAAGAAAATTTTAATAAGTATATAACACGCGGACGTCCCAGGCACAGTTAATATCTTATACAGCCCTGATAAGAACACAGTTGACTGGTAGTATTGTTTTTTTTTTTTTTTTTTAAATGTGAAGGACACAATCATGTAACATTAGAAATTGATCTTAAATTATTATCGAACTTGGGGGGGGGGGGGCTTCTGAACGTTACGTACCTAATGAAACCCTTTAGCTTTGTATGATGACTTTTAAGGGTGTTTTTAAAGAGTAAAACTAAAGAGTTTTGTAAGAGCCTCTAGCCTGCTGACGAGAATAGGCGTTTAATAAGTTGATTTTTTTTTTTGTTCAATCAGCTCCCATGAATTGATGGACATGTTTTTCAGGGGGAAGTAGCCTGAATTTCCTCTCACCTCCGTTCGAAATATAATTTAATCCTATAATTCCTATCCTATAATTTAATTTAATTTAATCGAATAGAGACAAAAAGTAGTTTCAACGATTAAGTCCATTGTTTCCACAATTTTAAAGACCAATAACGGGCGATGAGTAGGGGAACAAAGAAGATTAAAACCCATCGAAAATTGCTCTTATTGTTGGACAAGATCCACCTTAAGCTAAAATGATTTACAACGATCAGGCACAAATATCGACCGTAAGGAACCCTAGTTTATATTGGAGTACTCCCTGTCAATTAGTTTTGACATTTTGAGAAGACCAAATCCTAGCAACCCCTTCCCTTGCGTTCCTCTCAATTATGCACTAAATCATACACATGACCCAGACCCTGCATCACCTTCCCTCTCAGAATTTCGAAAACGATAAATTATAACAAGGTTCACTCGGATACAGATCAATGGAAAACTCACACTCCAAGTAAACTATAAATATTGAACAGGGTTGACCGGTTGGAAAGCCCTTCGGAACAAATAAGTATAGAAGCAGCTAACAATCGCTAGATCAGAATGAATGACGAAGGGAGGAGGTCACCAAAAATGAACTCAGGTCACCAGAGGAATCGATTGATTGTACCTCTCCTATCAAAGGCTCGGATAGCATGATGAATCTGTAACAATTGCATTTTGGGAATCGAGTACGTTAATGAATAGCAACATTAAACATTCATTACCTATTGATATAACTCAATTCAGTACAATTAACACGAGAAAAGAAGAAATTCCACGTTTTATGTCGTTAGAAAGAAGATGAGCGATTAAAAAAAAAAATCTTCGATATTGTTCCAGAAAAAGTTATGAAAAGCATAAAATGTCCACAAGGGAACAATAACGTAACACAATTTAAATAATTCAACGACAAGTTCGATACAGACATTCTTTCGCGTGTCGAGAAAAGCGTGTAGCTCACATTTCAAGGGTCTTTTACCAACGAGCTCAATTTAAACTGGCAACTCTGGAAGTATCTCGACAGCCAGTCACGAAATGGCGGAAAAAGGCCTGAATCAACACTTTCCAGAACGCCGTGTTCCCAATAATTGACGTGTCGCATCTACCCACTCAGCGGCTGATAAAACGGTAGGAATGACGCGATGAGAGAGCGCTGGTAGGGGGAGGGGTGGGTGAACTCAGACTTTCAAATCATTTCATGACTTCTTATTCGTTTTCAGAACATGTCGTGAAGTTTGTGTGTTTGAGGGGGGAAATCGATAGAATTTGATGATTATTGATTCATCAAGGTCACGAATACAGAATGCAAAGCAAATCAACGAAAAACAAAAATCCATGGGGAAGGAATAGGTGGGATTTGGGAGGGAGGAGGGTCGGCTTTTGTTCACCCATTTCTTAAATCAGCGAAAAGAAAAGATTCACTGAGCGTAAAAAGACGGATCAAATTACATGAAAAAGCTTTCAAAGAATTGGGGAAAAGAATAGGTGACCAAATTTCACAACAAGATCTGTGTCTCTGCGAACATGAATGTGGTAGAGATCCTTTTCCATCAAAAACAAATGGAAGTAAAAGTATAAGGTAGAAGGAACTTTTCCACCCTCTCACAAGCAGCAAGGTACCTGTGCACGAGACTAGGCCGTCGGTCTTTTTTTAACGCATCCTGCGTTGACGAGGATGACGGTGCCGCGAACGACCCTCTACGCCTCTGACATCCCCCACCACTCGAAGCGCTCGCCTGAGGGCTCGCCGACAGTGACTTCCGTCGCTCTTTCAACAGGTCCCACTCGTCCACGTGGGTCACGGCTCGTGAGGTTAGCATCGATGGCCCTCCGCCTCCTCCGCCGCCGCTATAGCTACCACCGTGATGATGACGCGGTGGTCCTCGACAACCACCGCCCGCCGTGATGTGCGGCGACGATGACGACGGCGGCGCCGGAGGTGGTGGGTGCCCGGAGGGTCTATTCCCGCCTCCCGGTCCTTCCACGCTGATTCGGTTTCAATGACTGAACACAACTCGGCGGTGAGAACTGGTATGCCTTCATAAAAGCTGTGAGAGTGATACTCGGAGGCGGCGGGCAGAAGCTGGGTACAGGAGGAGTTGGGGGAGGGTGTAGGAGGTGAATATTTATCGAGTTGAAAAACAAAAAGTTTTGCGCGGGGGCAGAGAAATAATGGCTTGAACGATTTCTCTTCGAAAACCCTACTTAATTCTAACTAACAGCCCTTTTACTTCCATGTTGTTTTTTTTATTGTTTTCGCTATAAAATTTGTGCCATCTAATGATTGAAATGGCCGAGTAAAACAAACGAGCTGATAAACTCTCCATAGTTCTATTTATGCGAGGAATAATTTATCGATTTACTCCTGCAAAGGATGTTTACTTGTCTTGATATATTGTTTATTTCTTTTGGAAAGGAAAGCAAAACACTTCTGGGTTGAGGGATTCGCAAAAACCCGCGAGGCTACAACATTCAGGCGTCTTTGGAGGACATGAGCCTTCTTCCAAGTTATCAACGACCCTGGAGTAATTAACTTGTTTTCTCTCTCTTTCACTCTCTCTCTTCCTTCAGAGATAAAGCAAAAATTATAATAAAATATAGAGAAAAACGGAGAGCACGGACAATAGGGTCTTTCTTAAAGGAAGGGTGGAAACCAGCCTCCAACCCTGTTCATGGTTGGATTAGACATCTGTCGGATCTTATAATCTTACAGCGCAAACATCTTTAATTTAGCGTGCCCTTAAAAGATCAAGGGGTAGGGTAATGAAAAAGTTACTTTCAAAAAATCAAGGCGAAAAAAACGAAGTCCAGTTGACGAACAACCCTTTTTCTTCCTCTTCCTCACTTACATATTTTTACTCTTGATTATTAAGCCCCCTCCCCCCGTTGGCGAACCATACGCTATGCGTCTGTGGAGTCAACCTATCAAAATGCTTATTTTTCCT
The DNA here is from genome assembly GCA_038030265.1 of Corythucha ciliata. Taxonomy (NCBI): domain Eukaryota; kingdom Metazoa; phylum Arthropoda; class Insecta; order Hemiptera; family Tingidae; genus Corythucha; species Corythucha ciliata. The sequence goes on from CM075938.1 coordinate 29,486,031, forward strand.
GGGCGAATTAATTTGATTGGTTCCATGGACTTCACAGACGCATAAGGCCCGGTTCACACCTATCATGCACACACTTCCAATCCGACACCGCGATCTCACATTTTTTGATAGGTGTGGGGACCGTAATAGGCGTTAATAAAGAATAATTGGCGGCTACTACGCTTCTCAGACCTCTCAGATTGTCTTTCCAAGCTCAGTGTCGGATCGGAAGCGTGCAAGATAGGTGTGAACCGGGCTCAACACCTGTTGGACTGTTGGGCGCATGAGAACGGGGTCTTACCGTTTTCTAAAATACAAATACTTATATGTTGAATAGACAATACATAAGGACCGCGGACCGCGATGAACAGTAACAGTGAAAGCATGAGAAGTTCAATTTGAAATCGAACCACGAAATGGAACGATTAATAAAACAGTTATGAGAAATTAGAAATTTTTCTGTTGATCCTTCAGCGAATAGTGGCCGAGACGACGGGCGGAATTTTTTAATTTGCGGATTTGGATTTCACGAATCTTGAAACATAAAATGACAAATTTTGAGGTGGGTCAAATAATTTTGTTTGCAATACGATTACAAAGACTTATTATTGAGAAATAATAAATAATTAGCCAAAAGCGGGACGAACAAGCAGTTATTCTTTTCTAGGAGTCTCCGGTCCCAGCTCATCTGCCAGATCATCACTCGTGCAGAAAAGAAATCTCAATCGACTGGGTCAACTACGGAATAAGATTCCGGTGGGACAAGACTTGACCGACCTTTTCTACGCTCTATAGAAGCGTTTTCCGTTTTCACCATAATTATACTTTGGGGGAAGACTTACTACTTCCCTGACTGACTACTTTGGGGGATAAAGTTGAGGAAACACATCAATTCGCGGGTATACAAAGAAAATCACTAATTCGCAGCTGTGAAAACGCAAATCCTTAGCTTCTGAAAGCTTCGAGGCTCAAACTGAAAAACAGCGCTAATCCATAGCAGAAATAAGAAACCAATTCTTACGCGACGTCTAAAATCCAGACAACAATGCGCACAAGAATTTCAACAACAAAACTCAAATAGAGAAAAAGTGCTAATGAGACAAAAATTAGAAATACGCCCATTCGCGGCTTCTGAAGGCAACTTTTGCAGCAAAAAATTTAGAAAAAGCGCAAATTTATAGCTATGAATGGAAACCCCGTTCATGCGCGGCTAAAACTGGGATTAGCCTCCTATATTAATTTTCACCAAAAAATTAGAAAAAAACCGCTATTTTGCGGCTAACATTCAGGAAACCACTTAGGAAAAATTTGTTAAGCTCAAACCGTGAGAAGTGCTAATTCCCTGCTAATTTGCAGCTAACATTGACGAAAACGTCAACTCGTGGAAAAGGATGAAAAATCGCTAATCCACGGGATAAAAACGCTGCTTTGCCGCTAACGATGAGAAAAAGCGAAAATTCGTAAGTACGTATTGGTCGGGGGGGGGGGGGGAGGACAAAACCGCTAATCCACGGCAGAAATTTGGTAAACGTTCCACGCGTTCAAAATTGAGAAAAGTGCTAATGTGCGGGTAAAGTTGTCAAAAAAGCACTCATTTGCGGTTAAAACTATTGAGAAATTCACTGCTTAAACTGGGCATAAGCGCTAATTGGCTGATAAGGTGTGGAAATAGAGCATACTCCATGGCTAAAATAAGGAAAATGCCATTGTTTAACGCTACGTAAAAATAATATTTATTGTTTATACAGGGTGGAAGGGATGAGTGTGACAAAAAGTTTTGATTGATAGTAGACCTCACTTGCGACCGAAATCACCATATACCCCATGGTCCGAAAATCAAAACCCTCCGAGATATGATTTTTCTAACGATTTTTAAGGCTTACACAATTTTTTTAACTAACGGCGAGAAACTCGCATTCAACTTGAATTTTTGCAACTTTTGGTGATGGAATCGGTAAGAGCACACTATTTTCTGCCAGGATTAGCCATTTTCGATAGACGTTATCTATTTTATGTACCCTTAAATGCGGCTCAAAGTCGTGCAACTCGGGGATTTTTTTTTTTTTTTCAAAAAAAGTCAATCCCCGTTTGTCCACACTAAATCTGAGTGTACGGACAACCCGTGATTCAGAAAAACATCTTCAAAGTGTCCTTTTCAAAAATAGTCATAAGCCTTTTCTTAGTTGTTTGGTGATTTTTCGTCAGAAATGACGATTTTTTAGAAAAAATAATGATTTTTCTCTTAGAAATCGCTTGTTGGACGTACGAGGAAACTTGTTTCTTCTAACCTATATTTTATGTTTTAAATCAGAGAGGACGAGTGGAAGGTCCAGAGACCACCAACAGAAAAGAAGTGATTCGATATTTTTAGTTCAGAAGGTTCTTTTCTCTATTGTCTTACACAAAAAAGGCATTGCGACCGCGTTTGGGCGGCTGAAACTTCTAAAGTGAAGAAATGGGAAGTGTGAACTGTTAGTCACGTATGCATGATTTTTTGTATTAAAAGTGAATTAACTCTAATTCTAATGCAGCAATCCACAAATTGTAATACATAATTTTGAAGCTTATTGAATGGGGCAACTTTTGGTGAAATTGGAGTTTCCTAGCCAAAATCAAGAGGGGTGAAATCATTAAGCGTTTAGGGGGCAGCTTGTAATACCGGATAATTGCCTCCCGCTTAGATTGCCGACTGTCAGTCTTACAGTCAATTATATCGAATGAAAATGGTTGCATCCTATGGGAATTTTCATGAGGTTTCCGAAAATGTGGTCATAAATGCATTTTGGACAAGTAAAAGTCTAGAAATTGAACTTTTCCCGGAAAAATCGTCAAAATGTTTAAAAATACAAAAACGCCCGTATCTTTGTGGGAAATTGTTTTTGACCAACGTTTATTCCGTCAAATCGTAATATTTTCAGGTCAGGAATAAGCCTGTAAAAGGACGCCGTAAAGTTCTGAAACACCCTGTATAACGTAAAAGCCCCCAATGCTACCATCATGGTCATCAGACACTCCTTATGAATGGAAACAGAGACAGACTGATTTCTTGTGCCGCGACCAAAACTGTGGATCGGTGGTTACTCGCTTTCACGAAAAGTCAGCAGCCTCCTGCGAGGCATTGGGAGGGGGGAGAGCACAATGTGGCCCTCCATGCCATCATACTGTACCGCTATACACCTGGAAAACATTGGGTCATATAATACTCAGGTGTTCGACCACCTGTAACTCACGAGGTCTCGGAGTCACGTCACGCTTAATCATCGTCCTAGCACCTAACACAAGTCCAAGTAACCATTTTCTGAGGATAGATTGGCTGTCACTTATAACTTCACCCTTATCCCCCTAAATTGACCCATTGACCACCAAGGCCGATTCTGAGCGGCCTCCTGGTGATCCGGACACCAATCTACCTAGGCCAATCCAGCTCTAACGTGATACACCCTTCCAAAGGGCTCAAACTGAACGGAAAATCAATTTGCCGTAAATCATAATCTTGCATAAGTCTGTAGCCGTAGGAGCCTACATCGTCTGTCTTCCCTCGCTGAGGTTCCTTGCAGCGAACCCCGCGAAATTTCGTTCTTTCAGTTAGCAGCGACATTCTTTTGTAGGACGGAGTTATACCGTAAAATTGCTCTATAAAATGACCGCACACCGTGAAATCACTTTTTGAATTGGTCAACAGCACGAAATTATGCTTTTGTAGCAGTTCTTTATGGGTAAATACAATTTAAAATGTGCCAAAATTCCACCAATTTCATTTCTGAATATGCCGGATGCGCCAAATTGGGGTTTCACGCGGCCCAAACTCACAAAATTGCAAACTCACGATTTTTTTTTCAGGGGTGCCCCGATATTGCTTTTGGCAGGGCCAACCCTCGAAATTTCGTTTTTGTAAAGAGCTAAACCCGCGAAATCGCTCTTTAAAATGAGCCAACATGTTGGACACTTCACCATTAGAGAAGAACCTACGTGAAATATATGACGAACCTGTGAAAGGTTTGAGGCAAAACAATCGAATACCAACGTGCCAACGTGAACTAATATTGTTACTGGCTAGACCGCTCAACTAACCATGCGGCTTGAGACCATGCGGGTGTGAGACGAGACGAGATTGAATTTCACAGCCCGAATGCGTAAATTTAAGCTGTTGTGCCCCTGAACTGAAGAAAACAGTCATCCCATATTTTAATAAACGAAACGACTCGTTTTATGGTCGGTGATGAGGTGGCGCGGACACGTCTTTCAAAAATGAGTTAAACCCCAGCAGCATTGAAATCACTGGAGGAAATACCGGCAAAAGCAACGCGGCAACCTCAGGTTATTTTTCAGGGGTCACACGGGCCCTTAACGACTCTTCGATTAGTTCAGCGCCCCCTTCCCCTTACCCAACACTCAAAATAGCTTACTCTGAACGATGATGGGGGGGGGGGGATATTCCCACTACATCCAGTTGGAACTTCGGAAGGCTTTGAACTAGTAACTTGGAGTAAAAAAAAGGCAGGCAATAAATCGTGTAATCGGTTCCGGACAATTCATTCGTAGTCACACGATATGCAGGAACGCAATCGAATCTTTTAAACAAAAAGCGGCCGGGAACCCCTCAAGAAATAAAAAATTCAAAAGGAAGCGCCGGGAAATTCAATAACTTTTTTCTCTCCAAAGGTCACTTTCCACTTTTGTTTATTCCTCTACCCATGTCCGGGCTCCTTTTAATGAAAACCAGCTGAGGGTATTAATCCATTTTCCGTCAGAGCAGATAGTGCAAGCGGTTAAGGGTCATTTGAAAATGTCAGGTTGAAAGCAGAAATAACAGTTCACGAGCTGTGAGAAAGGAAAATAACAAATTACAAGGTATTCGAGGGATTTTCGAATTCATAGCGTCAGATGATCGCGAGGCCAAATTGAGCCTACCACGGGACAACCCACTGAAAGGTTTTCTGTCCTACGGGCGACAAGGAATTGATTACCTCCGTCGAATCCCACCATTCGGCGCTCGAGCGTTTCAATATTTAGTTAACCAATAATTGACTGTGAAGGTACTCACTTTCTTTTTTCCGAAGAAGAATTAGCGACTAGATCGTATATTTGAGCCCCATTATGGGAAGTATTAACGAGGAACAAGGCTTTTTTGTCTGCAAATAAAAAGTCAATTTTTGAGAGAAACACTTGACAATGGATGAATCACGAGCAAAACTAACCAACAGCGTTAGGCCTGACCAGCAGCGAGGACACTTTAATCACAGGACTCAGAGTGGGCGAATAAAATTTGAGCACGAACTTTTCGTCTTGTTTTTGAAGAAGAATGATGGAGTCGTCCAAAAGGAGAACGTGCAGTTCAACGGTTTTTTGTCTGTTGCCCATTCGCCATAAAAGGGAGCCCTCGTGGATTAATTTGTGTTTCGTTAAATCCAAGTTCTGCGAATACAAATCCACGAATTTTAAAAATATATATTTGAAAACACGTTGAAAAAGTATTTGTGCCGTACTTTGAATTCCTGGGCGATAGGGTGTTCGGCTTTGTCGAAGGGAGTTTTGTCCAATCTCCTCTGAATTTCAGCTAGTCTATGAGAATCTTCCGCTTCTTTTACGGCAGCGTCCACGTGGCTCAGAAGCTCTTTCGATCTATCGATGGCAACCTGTATCCTCGAGGCTTCCTCTTTATCCTCTTCGTCCGTGTACTTCGCCAAACTCTCAAACAGGAGCGGGTATTTGGTCAGCCTGCGAGAGAGAAAAACAAATTGAGAACTCAAATAGGCCTGTTCTCGAATAGAAGTGAAATTCGTACCTCTGCCACCCCTTGGTAATGATGTCCTTAAGTTGTAACCGCCGACAAATGGGATTCATTTCGGCGTCGTTTAAAAAATTACTTAATTTTGGGTCTTTTTTCCGCCGCTCTTTTAGAGTCTCCAGGGCAATTTGCTGTCGGGCACAAAACGTGGCCGCGGCTTTTTTAAAAGCCTCCCCGTATGGACCGTCGAACTTATGGAAAAATAACACGAATATGGTAATTTGGAATGCATTTTTTCCAGTAACTCGTAACTAACTGTTACCTGGTCGGCCAGAATCTGTCCGACTGGACCAACTACCGCCGCTTCTTTCCTTTTCGATTTCATCGCTTGATTCATGCGACAGTGAAAAGAGAGCATTTCGTCTAAATTGGAAAATATCAGTTGAATTTGATCGGCAGGTAACACTTGTTGTTCTCGCATAGGCCTGTGGAACACTTGTTGAAGAACTTTAAGCCCTCGAACGTGAGACTTTTCCGTATAAAAAATCTCTGTGAAAAATTCGAAATGTTAAAGCGTGTCGTCCACAATCAACACACCAACAAACAAAAATCCAATTTACCGTTGATGACTTCTTGTCTTTTTCTTTCTCGCGGACTCAACAGTTTCGACATTTCTTCAGGTACTGACGCGGTCCAATCCGCCGGATCTGGCTCGGCTTCCATGTCCGAGTCCCAAGTTGCGTTGGTTCCACCGGGACCCGAACCAACGAGAACACCGCTGGTGGTGTTAGCACCGGTTCCACCGCTGCCGGCGAGCGCATCGCCGACCAAATTGTTTTCACTTTCAACGCTCCTGTTAATAAAATAATATAAGACAAACGGTTTGCGATCCATTTTTGGGACAGTTTACATAGAAAATCATTTTTAATAAGGGTAGTGTACCGAGCGGCCCCCGAAACTCGTTAATAGCTACGAATACAATCTTTTTACTGGCAAATATTAAACGTCTCTACCGTAGTTTCTTACCTTGTTGAAAGACTAGAATTTGACGAACTACCGGAATTAGATTTGTACGACAGTTCAGGGGCATCAACTTCAACCTCACTGCAAAAAGAGAAAACAAAAAGAAAAAAATTGAAATAAATCAACTGACGTGAAAAAGTTGCATATTGAAACAATGTCATTTTACTTCCAGAGGATCAGCTCTTTTTTCTGCTGAAGTAAATGAGAGAGGGGAGGAACTTTCCAATGCCAAATTCAAGTTTCTAGAGTCAACATTGCAAATAATTATTGTTCGTTTACTTTTCCACGAATAAAGTGATCACGAATAGCGGCTTCTGGGCTCTCAAAATTAATGTTTGTCTGCAAAATTGGGAATTTCGTGCCTAAAACCAGAACAAAACTAGCTATACGACTCAAAAAGGACAACTTTCGATCAGAAACGAAAGGCTTTATGCCCATCAAACTGACAATTTATACAAGAAACAGTAAATTCAGCCCCGAGCTATCCAATTTAATTTTTTATTGCCAAAAACTGATACCTAACGTTGGAACCAAGAAATTTACTTTACAGTTGAATACCGGGCACTTCTCTAGGACGTCACAAATTCAACCACCGACCTCAATTAGCAACACTAGAAACCAGCATGTCTCGGAAACCTACGATTTATCCTTGCAAGCTCTTCCTTGTAGCCTTGTATCCTTGTAGCTAATTGACAATCAAGCTGGACAATAATGAAAATGGAAAATAATGAAATGTCCTTCAAGAAAAAGACTTTCCTAAAACAAAAATGACCATTTTTCGTCGGGAAATTGAGGGGAACTGTCAAATACATATTCCTATACATGGTGGCGTTGTCTCCGAGGGAGGCCATGCCGAGTCCGAGGCCGCCAAAGCCGTTATTGACTCATTGGCCATACCCAAGGGTGTTGGGGTCAGGCTCGGGAGACCTAATGCGGGTCCACAAACCTTGCCGCCATCCTAACAAACTCCAAAACTCGAACCCCCCTCTTTTCTGGAGAATGTCACGGAGGGTATGCTGTCCGTTCCAAAAACCTGGAACCTAATCGCTGCGAACCTACCGCAGCTACCAACAAAGTGTGCCGTCGTCTCCTCCTCCACTTCACACTCCCTACACATCGGGTCCGCCATTATGCCCATCTTGAACAGATGCCTACGGACGGCATAGCGGCCGTAAACATCCCCACTGCTCTTCATAGATTACGCCTAAACAGCCAGGCTGTTGCTCCTCTATCCCAACTTCTTAAGCACATCCTCGCCTGCCTGCATGCCGATGTTCCTTGCCTTAAAATCGTGACCCATCTGCGCAGTTTTTTATCTGACCCTTCCCTACTTTCTTTAAACCGCAGTTGAAGGCTCCGGTCTCACGTTGCTAAGTGAAGCTAAGTTTCGAGCCATCAGATGAGAGTTCAGATCATCCTCCTGGACACTAAGCTCCTCTTTACTACACACCTTTACCAGAACCGATCTTCCTGTAGATCCAGACGCTTCACAACAATCCTATCACACTTCATGATAGGCGCCGCTTCATGCGGCCTGCTGTGTTTGTCATGCATGCTGATGAGGGGATCCGGAAAATGGACCCGAAATGCATTCCATAATAAATAAAAACACGGCAACGGCTGAATAAGTTCGAATAGAAGAGGAGATTTTGTATTCGCATTGAAAAAACAGCCAAGAGGAAAGGGAGTTGTACTTGGAATCAAGAGAGATTTGTAAATTAGGCCAACCATGATGAAGTGCAGAGTGGTGGTGTTGATTTCGAATTAACCGATAAAATCAAGCTGGTCTCCCCAACAATTTATTTCTTACTTCAAACGTTTGGTCACCCAAGGTGGTTTGAAGCAAGAAATAAATTGTTGGGGAGACCAGCTTGATTTTATCGGTTAATTGGAAATTAGGGATTGAAAAAGCCAAAATCACGTAATTTGTTTTGTTTTTACATCCTTGCTTTTCACCAAATTATATTTTGAACAGACCAAACCGGCGAAACTGATTTTAAAAAGAGCTAAAGCCCCGAAATTTGGTTATTGATAAGGCGAAAATTCCCGAAATTGGGGTTTAAAGGAGCCAAGTCTATGACATGGAGGTTTCAAAAAGAACGGAAGTCACGGACGGCAAAATTTAGTTTGAAAGAGTAAAACCCACGGAATTTGGTTTTTAAGAGCAAAACCCATGAAACGGAGATTTGAACGAGAGCCAAATTCAGTTTTGAAAGCTGGAGTGAAAATCCGCGGAACTGCGGTAGGGGGGAGGGTTGGCTCACGTTACAAGTTGCACGTTACACGTTGACCAAAAAGTTCGATAAAAAAAAGAGGCATATTTTGACCTCTCTCCTGACTCCTGAAAAGTGAGTCCGGACGTCCCGGGTAGGATATGTCCGGGGAAAGTGAGACGTTTGGTCACCCAAGACAAGAGAGCCTTAACCTTATCTGCATTTATAGCCAGTTTCGGCTGGGATGGGGTACATCAAGTCAATACACGCTAGGGAGAGGCTCTGAGTTTCTGAGTAGTACAGAATAAAGTCTGAAAAGGGTTGGAATTCAATAATTCAAGCCATAAGTTGTATGTAACACGCGGGGGTGGTAGCGGTGAGGTTTTCAGGCACACTGAAATGGTTAAGTCGAAAGTCATCTTTGACCAGTAATTCAGTACTGCTCAAGGAGTGTGATCAGCGCCAAGCCAGAGTTAGATTCTATTAATAAAGAGACAAGTAGCAGTTTACGTATAAGTCAATCAAACTTCTCAGATAACTTGGGTAAAAAAATAATAAAGAAGATGAATCGAATGTACTTATACTATTACACCTTATTTCGTCATCTTCAAGACTAATGAATTTTCTTAGCGAAATGAATAACGTTATTCTTGTTGGTAGAATAATGAAAAGTCGGATCAAACGATGATGTTGAACTGTATCAAATTTAATTCCGAACACCTTTAGAAATAGGTTGAGTCTATATGCTCCTCCGAATAAACCATTCATTCAGGCGGTTTACGACCCGACCCGTAGGTTAAGACAGGGGCGTGTGGTAGAAGAGAGACTAGAGTGGGTATGGTCTAATTTATTTCTTGTTCGATGTCATCGTGTTAGATCAAACACCCCATGTTGTTCACTAATGAAGGGGGGAGGGGAGTGAGAAAGAACAAGTATAAAAAAACGCACACATTTTGTGCCGATCACATGGTGAGGGAGAGCAGCGGAATTTTCCACCAAACTGGATATTCCTCATACAATGGCTCCTATGAAGAACAAAAAGGGAAGTTTTCCACCACCCTTTTAGCCCTTCGACATTACACCTCAACAAAAGATCAATACCAACGTCACTAATACAAACAAAAGACAAAAGTTAGCTCATCAGCTTAGCCTTTCCAAATTAGAAAATAACACCTCAAAATAAATAGTTGATCGCAAAAAAACAAAAAACTCTAGACCTTCCTCGAGCTCATGGAAATTAATTTGAGGTCGAAAAAGATTCGGTTGGGACTTTGCTTGTACCGTATTGTACCGCCACCGGAACCGTTTGGAACGCAATATTTACCTGGTTTTCCCTGTTTACCTGGTTGGTTTACCTGGTACAAGTTAATGGAAAATTTTGCAGGGTGGTAAAATTTCATGAAACACCATAATTCATGACTAATGGACTTTGTACCCCATTGTACCGTCAAAACATCATTTTGGAACACCCAGGAACTGCCCAAAAAAAGGGGGGGGGGAAAGCGCAGAACAACTTAATCAAATTTTGGCATGACAGGTACAAAGTGCCAAAATAGTACCATTCAACAGTTTGATCAAAGTACCTTCAAGTACCGTCAACAAAAAACTTCGGAACACTCACCCCCCACCCCTGCAGTTCAATAAAGTTTAAGCCACGCCCACACGAAGAGCGTCACATTCGCCATCTATGGGAGGTACAAAGAATCAAGCGACAAAAAGGATTTGAACTATTTTGAGTCCTGGTGGGGGGGGGGCGAGTGTTCCAAAGTTTTTTGTTGACGGTACTTGAAGGTACTTCGGATGAAGTATCGAATAGCACCAAATTGATTCTTTGTACCTCCCATAGATGGCGAATGTGACGCTCTCCGAGTGTGCGTGGCTCAAACTTTATGGAACTGCAGGGGTGGGGGGTGGGTGTTCCAAAGTTTTTTATTGACGGTACTTGAAGGTACTTTGGATGAGGTGTCGAATGGCACCAAATTAATTCTTTGTACCTCTCATAGATGGCGAATGTGACTTTGTCTTGACTTGAATGAGGCACTTTGTACCTGTCATGCCAAAATTTCATTAAGGTGTTCTGCGCTTTTCCCCTCCTTTTTTTGGGCAGTTCCTGGGTGTTCCAAAATGATGTTTTGACGGTACAATGGGGTACAAAGTCCATTAGTCATGAATTATGGTGTTTCATGAAATTTTACCACCCTGCAAAATTTTCCATTAACTTGTACTGCGAAATTTAAATTTCGGAAAACCAGGTAAATATTGCATTCCAAACGGTTCCGGTGGCGGTACAATACGGTACAAGCAAAGTCCCAACCGAATCTTTTTCGTTTTTGAAAATATCTCATGGTCGCAGAACAAGTTAATGGACCTATTAATTTGGCCAACTAACGCCGGAATAAACGAAAACGATGGTCGCCTCCATGCGGTTTTCGCGCCTTTCTCCGAGCATATTTCTTCTCACCGTACTGTCGCTGATGCGACACCAATTTTATCGCCCTCTTTTGACAAGATTAAAAGAAAGACGTTACCAGGTAATGTATTCGCATAGAAGGCAGTCTTAGCACTCGAGTTTTTCAAAGTTTCGCTCTACAATAATTAATTCTTAGGTAGAACATAATATACAGGGTGGAAGGGGATAAGTGTGACAAAAAAATTTGGGTGAAAGTAGACCTCATTTGCGACCGAAATCACTATATACACCATGGTCCGAAAATCAAAACCCTTCGAGATATGATTTTTCTAACGATTTTTAAGGCTTACATCATTTTTTTTAACTAACGGCGAGAAACTCGCATTTAATTTGAATTTTTGCAACTTTTGGTGATGGATTCGGAAAGAGCACACTATGTTCTGTCAGGATTAGCCATTTTCGATAGACGTTAACTATTTTATGTGCCCTCAAATGCGGCTCAAAGTCGTGCAAATCGGCGAATTAATTTTTTTCAAAAAAATTCAGTCCCCGTTTGTCCACACTAAATCTGAGTGTACATTCTGACTGTGATTCAGAAAAACATCTTCAAAGTGTCCTTTACAAAAATATTCATAAGAGTTTTCTTAGTGTTTGGCGATTTTTCGTCAGAAATGACGATTTCTTAGAAAAAATAATGTTTTTTCTCTTCAAAATCGCTTATTTTGACCTGAAAAATTCGATCAATCATTGTGATTTTAAGACGCTAAAACGGTATAAAACCACATCCAAAGCTATCCTTAGAGTGGAATTCAATGTGTGCGCCTACCAAAGTATCAAAAAATGTCGCTCCGGCCGCTGGCTGTCGGGTTAAGTGCATTACACTACTACAAGTTTCGACGTTTTTAGTTATTTAGCTATTATTCGGCATTAATTAACATTTCACGTTGTTAATCTACATTTTTATAGCCATTCTTGCTGAATAATCGCAAATTAAGTTAAATTAACGGAATTCGTATTTCGTGAAATGTACTCTATCCGTCACCCCAGCTGCCGGAGCGACATTTTTTGTTACTTTGGTAGGAGGGCATAATCAGTTCGATTCAACGTATAGCTTTGGATTAGGTTTTATACCGTTTTAGCGTCTTAAAATCACAATGATTGATCGAATTTTTCAGGTCAAAACAAGCGATTTTGAAGAGAAAAATAATAATTTTTTCTAAGAAATAGTCATTTATGACGAAAAATCGCCAAACAACTAAGAAAACGCTTATGACTATTCTTGTAAAGAACACTTTGAAGATGTTTTTCTGAATCACGGGTTGTCCGTACACTCAGATTTAGTGGGGACAAACGGCGACTGACTTTTTAAAAAAAAAATAATTCCCCGATTTGCACGACTTTGAGCCGCATTTAACAAGGGCACATAATATAGTTAACGTCTATCGAAAATGGCTAATCCTGACAGAACATAGTGTGCTCTTTCCGAATCCATCACCAAAAGTTGCAAAAATTCAAATTAAATGCGAGTTTCTCGCCGTTAGTTAAAAAAAATGATGTAAGCCTTAAAAATCGTTAGAAAAATCATATCTCGAAGAGTTTTGATTTTCGGACCATGGTGTATATGGTGATTTCGGTCGCAAATGAGGCCTACTATCACCCAAAAATTTTTGTCACACTTATCCCCTTCCACCCTGTATTTTCATTGTACCAACATAAATTTATTGAATGACAATTATTTTTCAAAAGGTTGTATTATTCCCTCACTTCCGCCACACCATCGACCCATCTTACCCCTACATAATACAGTCACTCGATTCTTTAGGAAACCTTTAAGGGCAAGGCCACAGGAGAAGAGAAAAAATTTTCTCCGGGACTAAAGGAAAATGTCACAAGATTGGGCGAGGGGGGGAATACAGTGATGGCAAGGGTGAGCGTTGGAAAAGCCACGTGTCAAACAAAACACGAACAATCTTGGGCGTATAATAATGGAAGATCACGAGCGGTGCAGGGGAGGGGGGATCAACACCCACAAATCTCTTGTAGTTCAAAAGCAAGGTAGAGAGCCCCCGCTTTATTGGATCCAATTGCTATTTTGTTTTACATTCGAAAAACTGACTGATCTTGAAAGGAATGAAACAAGTGAAAAGGAGGAGAGGGAACACTTAAAAACAGTTATCTCGATTTTTCATAGAAAAACGCGCACGTGGATTCGTCGTTTAAGAGAGCGTGAATTGAGGCAGTACTAAGAAATAATCGAGAAAGTTGTAAACACATCAGATACGGAGTGGAAGCGCAGTTAATGCGACACATTTTTTGGAGCGGAGACTCAAATATGTTATTGAAATAGTGAAGTATCTTGCAAAGTTTAGCACTGAAAAGACGACTCGTTCAATATCATTCACAATTTATTGTAACGGCGTCCACTGTTGACGGTATAAGAAGTGGAAAGGTCACTTTCATCGAGAAAATAGACAGAAATTAATGGCATAACACAAAATGAAAGAGGGAGGAGAGAGAAAAAAACGTAAGTTTCTTAGGGAGAGTCTAATTAAGCTGCAGGAGGTAAAAAAAGGAAACACTTTCTATATCACAATCAAAACTAGCAGAGTAGCAACTATAAAGGACTGAGCACCAACCAGGCGTGACTACCCATTCACGGAATGGGTTAAATGAAATGACTCAACCCTATGATCCAATGATAGTTTTACTCCCGCCGACATTCATACAACACCCAATGTGGCAGAATGAGCAAATAAAATTTACATGCAAGAGCTCGTGTCCACAAAACAGACAGATTATTAATTGTCAGGCTTCCTGCATCGAATTACGTTCGTTGAGGGTGTAAGCCATCAATTTTACCTTCCCTTCACAAACACTTCCAACTGCATTGTGACCACCAGTAGTTATTAGCCATTTTCTTTCGCTCGAACTAACATTTTTTTCGGTAATAATTCTTCATTCTCATGTCCGCATAACGTCGCCAGATTGGCAAAACAGGCAAAATTGTTGTTAACGATAGCACAATGTAACGGCTTCAGTGGCGTAACAAATGTGAGCGATCATACGGAGTGCATCTAGAAATTTCACCCCCTTCCCCCTTTACCAAATAACACAGATTAACCCAAACCACCGTTTTTGTTTTTCGAACCAGCTAAAGATGCGAAACTGATCCTAAATAGAGCTGGGCCCACAGATTTTGGTATTTGAAAGATACGCGAAGTTAGGCTTCCAAATATAGAAAATTAGTGAAATTGGGTTTTTAAGGAGTAAAATCCGAGGTATTGTTCATCACAGAGTAAAAATTCTCGGTAAAAAATTGGGGATGAAACAGCAAAAATGGCGAAATTTAGGTTTTCAATAAGCCAGATCCTAAATTTAGTTTTTTGAGTGACACATTAATTTTATGAATTAGCTCTAACCTGTGGAATTTTGTATTCAAGGTGCAAAATTTGAAACACTCGGTTATGAAAGAATGAAAATCTCCAACGAAGTTGTGATTTGATGGAGCCAAAATAACGAGAAAAAAAAATTTTTTTGCCTTACGGATTTCACCAAATTATAACTTGACAAGTTTCTAATGGACCCTGAGGGCCCAACTTTCCAGATGGTTCTAGGAACATGTGTTTAGAAAGTAAACTGCATTTACTTCTTTCGGTCCATAAGAAACTTGTCGATCTATAGTTTCTTGAGCTAACCGAACCAGCGAAACTGATTTTGTACTGAGGTAAGAACCAAATTGGGTTTTAAAGGTGCCAAGTTCACGAAATTGGGTTCTGAAAGAGCGAAAGTCCGTATAAAATTGATTTTCGAAAGAGCAAAAACACCGAGATTGGGGGATTTGAACTAGACGAATCAACCAAATTTAGTTTTGGAAGTCCACAAAACTGGCTTTTGTGAGTCAGAATGAATTTTTTTTTTTTGAAAGTGCCAATCGCGCGTGACTCCTGAAACTGACAGCACACATAGGAAGGGCCGGACTGCGTAAAAATCTCTCATCTTTGCCCGTAAATTATAAATGATAGCCTTCAAATGTGTAAAAACTGTCTACAATTCTCCAGAAATGACACTTTGGCCACTTAACTTGAATTTTGATGAGCAGAAATAACAAATATCTGTATATGTAGTATGTAGGTATAGGTATATTTACATTTATATATGTATAAATAAATATTACATCACTAAGTGGACAGAATATTAGAACAGGAATGTTTATCATGTCGGAATCGATTTTTTTTCTTAACATCACGCTTGATGTTATGCATGGCAACGTCGGAACGCCGTAATATAAAAGTCTCAAATCAGGTAGGGTGGCAAAAGTAACCAATTGAAAAACGATAAAAGATAAAAATTCATATTAAGTCGAAAAAATGGAATGAAGAATACGATGAAAGAGAACGTTCAACGGGAAGAGAAGAGATGGCAAGGTTGAGGGCGTAAATCGATCTGGTTGTTAGTGTTAACACAAGGGCACCGACCGCCACCACCTTCCTCCTGCATCCGTTATCCATCCGGTGGGCCCATTTAAGTTTTCCTCGAAGAAGCCTACACTCTTCCCTATTACATAGTATGAACCCCATCACAACACCAACGGTGAACGTACATCATCCGCACTGTGAGATGAAAAAAACTCGAATATACTCGTATTCGTATAGTAATTAAGAGAGAGAGTGTGAGGGAACATTTTTCTGGCTGAGAGCCGAAGTTGAAGTCTGTTTCAGAATTCAGACTATCCTGAACTGCGTGCTCTAATTTGAAGAGCCAAACAAAATTTGCCACTTACTTTAAAAAACAAACTAATTAAATTCCATAGGAGCTTTTTCTCAAAAAAGCTAGTCTTGTTCTTTCTATAATGTCTAAACACCCCCTTTCGACACTCCACGGTTGAAGACTCATCGTTTGAAGAGGGGTGTAATTTTAAAATATGAGAACAGAGCACGCCTGGGCTTTGAAGACGACTCAAACAAAAGCGTTGTTTGAAGTACGAAAAGATTTTAAAATCCCTTTCAAACACTTGAGCACGTTCATAATCATCAAATGAAAGCGTCCCCTGATTGGGAAACGATGCTCTGGCATGACAAGTTGTTTTCCCCGGTAACGGTCAAGTTGATTTTTTTTTTTTTTTTTTCAAATGCATTTTATAGTCTTCTAACAGAGAATAAGTGAAGAGAAAGGAAAGTGTTAAAAGAGGAATTGGCAGTCTCACTTCTTTGAACGTTACCTACCTACTTCTACAAAACAAGAGATGAATGAAACAGCCCCTTCCCCAACAGTGTCGCTCTTTAATTTACTAATAAACAGTTGGATCAAGCAGGAGTCTTCTCGCACCTTTCCGAAACGTATACACGCGCGGATTCATTCCACAGGCAGTTTGCGCTCAGAAACTACCTTTTTAAAGCTAGAATTAAACTTAGCCGGTCGTAACACCGTTAAACAGGGATTTGCCCGACTGGGATGAGAAAGTGGGAGGGGAAACGTACGTAAACAAAAATAAAGTTAAAAATAAACTCTCTATTGCGTCAATCTCATTGAAAGGAAGAAGCAGAAGAAGAAAAAGACCTTAACAAACAAAAAAAAAAAGTTTTTCCATCGGGAATAAATTGAAGATGGTAAAAACAAGACGAGAATCATCTGAATTTTAAAATCATGCCGGAAAAATCAAAAACCAAGAATCCAAGTTCAAAGCAATAACACTACAAACAGAAAAATGTCTCGCGTTATAAACGAACACTGGCTTATATCAGTTCCGAATGAAAACGACGGCGACGAAGCGTGGAAACGTCTTTGCGATGCATTAGACAAATTAAAAACTTGCAGCGAGTATCGATTTCACATTCCCGACTTAAATACAAAAACACTCGACGATGTAGTGGCTGCCATAGATGAATTGGGACACTTGGAGGTTGAAAGCACTGTCCTGGTATAGTTATCAAGTTAAAAAGGAAAGAACAGACAAATCGTATTCAGAGAGCTTTTGCATACAAAATAGGTTAGCAAATTGATCACGAGCATGATAAATCTCGTGGAGCATCGAAGGGAGAATATTGAAAGGCACCTCAGAGTGGACAACGTGACGATGCGTGAATATCTGATTCGATTTCGATGGGACGCAAACAAATATCCCACTCGACAGTCAATCAATAGGATTATACCATTGATATCGAAAGAACTGTCCGATACTGCGCAAGACCTCAACAATAAAATTACAGCGTATACTTCCCTTGAAACGTCACACGACACGCTAGACAAGAAACGAATGGGGAATTTCGCCACTAAATACCTAGGGGAGTACGTCAACAGATCGCACTTCGTTACAGACTCGGAGTATTTGAAAACGCTTGCAGTGGCCGTCCCTAAGCGATTACGAGATCATTGGAACTCCAAGTACGAGTCGTTGCACGATGAAGTTGTGCCTCAGTCATCTGTGTACGTGGATGAAGATGACGATTATTGCCTTTTTACCGTCACTGTATTCAAAACTGCTGAATCAGAGTTTATCGCTGCAGCAAAAAGAGAAAAGTGAGTTTTCTATCACGATACAAAAACCTCAGCTACTATTTTATTGTTTTGTATTCGTCAAGATTCGTAGTCCGAAATGATTTTGAATACAACGACGCAGAAATATACGAATTCATAAAAGAGGTCAACCGCCTGCAGCACGACAAGCACAAAATGTATAAACCATTGCTACGCTGGCTTCGAACAAATTTGAGTGAGACCTACATAACGATGGTTCACGTCAAGGCGGCAAAAATCTACGTCGAAAGTGTCGTTCGCTACGGACTACCAGTTGACTTTCAAACGGTGCTATTGATCGTCGAGCGTGCGAAAGTCAAACGTCTGAAAAAGACGCTGAAGGCTCTTTACGAGCATTTGGAAATTTCGCCCAAGACGAATGGGCCGCGCACAACAGACCAGGACCTTCTTGACGCTGAATACTATCCTTATGTTTACACGAAAATCAAAGCCAGTATAGAGGAAATCCTCAGTTAAATCAGAACATTTTCATTTGTCGATTACTGATGGGAAAAATTAAGACGAAGGGCAATCAGTTGTAGGTTGGGCTTGTGCCCTCAATTTTCAAGTATCGAAAGAACTAATAGGGTTACATTGTAATGTATTGGTCACTGGGTGGGATGCTGGACAAAAATTGAGATTTTCGGTAATGCGAACATTCCACGTGCATCAAGAGAAAATCGTTGTAAGTCACACATCAAATGTCGCTCAATATTTTGCGTCTTTCATATTCAACCTAATTATTTTACATAATAGACTTTGGGTGAAAACGGTCCTTTTAAACCGGACCGATCATCTCTTCAACATGAATCCTTCCCGTAAATTGTGTATCAGCCATATAATAGGGCACGCAACGACGCGTGCTGAAGAGGCCAGAAGATACACTCGCTTCTCGGAACCTTGGAACGTTGTTTTTAGAACATGGGCGTAGGTTTTGGTACCAAAAGTATATCATTGAGTTATCCAAACACAAGGTCCGGTGTATATGTCGCATCCACTTGGCGAAATTGTCCACTTCATGAAATGGATGTCCGTTTCACGAAGTGGCTCCACTTTCCGTAATTTCAAAAAATTCCGTCATCTGGACAAAAAAAATGTCCATTTCTTGAAAAGGAAATCGCGTTTGTCCAGTTGTCGAAATTAAGCTTCCTTACTGCAAGTGGATGCACAACGTCATTTTTTAGCGGGTTTTTGAGTGCTCAGTAAAATAACCTTTTTAAATAAAAAAAAATTTGTTCAGCGCCTGAGATTCCTCACTCATCCATTTCACGAAACGGATAATGTTGTTGCATACACTTGTAGTATGAAAGCTTGATTTCAGCAACTGGACAAACACGATTTCCTTTTCAAGAAATGGACAATTTTTTTGTCCAGATGTCATAATTTTTTGAAGTTACGGCAAGTGGAAACACTTCGTGAAATGGACATCCATTTCGTGAAATGGACAATTACTCGACATGGATGCGACATATACATTGGAACGCCGTTAGAGCCGGGAACACATGACTGCACCACATTAAACTACCATGTACGCATACGCGTGTATCGGATTGGTCCCCCGGGCGTTTCGAGTAGCCCGGAATATTAGGCGGTAACCAATCAAAGACCTTCTTTTACCAGAGCTGGCATTCACAATTAATCAAAATGAATACCTACTGTTACTTTTTACCCTTTTCAATCTCTGGAGCTCAACCCGTGGTCTCAGCGATGTCGAATGCGTTAAAAATACAAATCGAGTGGGCATGACCTAACCATTTGATTAGACGGGCATTTCCAAGTCTCTCCGTTCACTGTACTTACTAACGTCCTGCGACCTTTTCTCCCTTCACGTTACTCATTACGGACCTTTCTATCAAGATCCACAGCAGAAGCCCAGACAGCAGAGGCCAGAAGCAACAAACAACCATCTCGAATAAAAAGTCGCCTTAATTCTCGCGCAAATATTGTTGCAAGCGACTCAGGTTCGAGTAGAATAAATGTTCGCTCGAGCCTTTAGTGACTTTCTCCGCAAAATAATTTATTTTGATTGTGTCAGTCTCTCAAGCTCAGCTGAGATATTGGCTTTTACAAATATTTTGATCATCACTGTGAAGTTACCATTCCACGAGATATCCCAAGGACCAAAATGAAAGAATGTAATGAAAAACGAATTATTCGTCCCTATTTACAATATTGTACAATGTATTCAGCCGAGTTTTTCAGTCTCGTCGCAAAGGAACCACCACTATCATCACCACCAGGGACCCCCACTCCAGGCGCGGATCCAGAGGGGGAGGCGCACGGGGGCCCGCCCAACAACAGGCCAAAAACATGGGGGGGGGGGGTTATTGCAATGTTCATTCAACTTCAGCTTGAAAATCCGTCTCGATTTCGAATGAGCCCATGGGTTGGGGGGGGGGGGTGTTCACACTTGATTCCTCGACCACCCTTCAGTCACGATCCGCTCATACTTAGGCACGTACATTTTAGACCGTATTTCTTCGCCAATCCCGGATCTTAAAGTATCATTTAATCTCCAGGAAGTTCCAATAAGGCGACCGAAGAGTATAAATTTCCAAGGTCAAAGTTCGAAGGTGTTTTATAGTTATTTCTGGATTGAACTTTGAAAAAGTAAGATCTAATGCTCCTGTAGAATTTCCTGGAGATTAAAATGAGACTCTGAAATCCAAGATTGTCGTTAAAAAAACGGCCAAAATTTAGGAGAAATATAGGAGGGGCACGACTGATGGGGGGTCGAGGAAACACTAATGAAACCCCGCCTTAAGAAGGTGATATTATTTAAAAATAATATTTTGATTTGAGCCGGAAGCGGTTTATGAGTCTCTCAAACAGTTTGATTGACAAATCGAAGCCAAAACGCCCCTTTGAGATTGAGCCCCGTTAGCGGCTCTAAAAGTGGCAGAACGTGCGGAACCGTTATTCCTTGTCACTGAATTCGGTCGATATTCACGACTCTCGACCTCCAGAATAGACCTTACGATTCGTATGCGATGTTATTACGATACGTTTCCGTAAATCCGTGCTCAAAATGTAGCAAAAACCCGCACCTTTTCGTTGCAACATCATCGCAAAAATCACGAAAAAGCTCAACAATAATGCCCTGTTCCTTGGGGACGGTCTGTGCAAAAATTCAACCAATTCACGCCTAAAATGGAGGGAAAAGGCCTAATCGCATCTTTATTTGAGAAAACACACACATTCGTGGTCTCGCGATCCTACGTCCGGGACAAAATAAAGAAAATACGTGATTCGCAGTTTATGGAGACCTTTTCAAGGCAAAAAATGAGAAAATGGGTAGAATTGAGAGGAAGCACTCATTTGCGGGAAAAATTGTGGAAAAACTCATATACGTGGTTAAATTAAGAGAAAGTGCTCTTTCGCGGCTAAAATTGAAAAAAGCGCACCAATTCCTCGTTTTGCGATGCAAGTAATCCAAACGATTGCGGCTGAAATTGAGAAAACTCGTGGTTAACATTTTTTGTGCGCCCCCCCCCCCTTAGAAAAACTCTGGATCCGCGCCAGCCCCACTCCACTCCACGCTTCTGGGAATCTAGGCGATATTGGTACATTGAGGACATTAATCGTAGAGACATCACAGTTCATCGGAGATACAGCCGATTTAGCCACGAATGTATTTGAATGGACATACATTTAATATCCCGTAGGGGGTCACGCAATAGTGCTCGCATAGGGGCACCGCGAGGGCTAGAAACGGCCCTGACTCTGAGAACTAACTATGCACCACGAAAAAGGACCTTCAACGTAGGCTATTAGGCCTGGGAGGTGTTACTCCATCCTCACAGTATGATTTCATGAACCGCTTTACACAATAAGTTATGTGATATCAGCTATGTAACTATCAATTTTGCTCAGTAACCTATGGCCTACCAGCGAAAAACTGAATATTTATTTTTCAGCCCAAATACCTCATTTGTCAGGAAAAAAAACAAAAAAAACACACTTCATGTTCGACAAGTTTAGTCAAGATGGGAAGGATGGAGATCGGACGTTAGTTCGATATTTCCTCACGACTGCCCTTTTTGTGCACCGGCACCACTTTGGCAACCTTGAGGGCATCCGGGAAGTGGGCACGTGATATACAGTAGTTAACTAAGACCTTAAGTGCACCGGTAGAGGCTGGAAACACTTCCTTGCAGAGACGTTGACATGCCATAGCAGTCTCTGGCATTTGAAGATTTCATACCCAAAATGCATTTCATTACAGCCTCTTCGTCGACGGGTTGAAATTGGGAGAGTGACTCCTTGTTCGGCTCATCAAGGGTGAGATCAACTAGTTGGCAATCTGCCTCGACATTTCCTCCACAACCGATGAAGTATTCATTCAGTTGATCAGAGCCAAAGTCATTGGTTGATTTACCGGGAGGGCTCGGCCCTAGACCACCACCCACACTTCTCACGACGTTCCACGAGGCTCTGCAGGTGTTTTTACTTTGTTTTATGTAGTCATCATTGAAGAGCTTTTTGCCCGCACCAGTGAACAGTGATATTGTTTTTTACAAATTTTATAGGATTGTAAGTTAACAGCCGTTTGTCACATCACTCTCACGCAGTTCTAGTTGTTTCTATCAGTCCTAGACACTGTTTTGTTGCGTCGGCGGTGTCTAACCGATATCGCGTCGCTCTAGTATGTTCGCACCTTAAATTACCCGATAACGATAGATTTGCATTACGAACGATTTGACAGATTTTCGCGACCTCCTATGCGGGGCTTACTATGAGGCTCTTTCTCGCGGACTTCAGGCTTTCAGAAGGGCGGCCTCCTTTTTTACGAGACTTCTTGGGAAATCGGGAAAAGTGTCAAAGAAAAGAAGAAATTATCGAACTTACAACGGTCACTTTTGAAAAATTTAATTGGTGGATGCTCATTTCGTGCCTAACCTGGAACCTCTCTTCAGCTCCTACCACCTTACCTTAACGACCACACTCCATAATGCCCGCCCGCCAAATAAATTGTATGAAGTGGATTGTGAGTTCGATGATTTCTTCCCTTCTACGTTAAATAAAGAGAACAGCCAAAGTGGAAGGGGGGGGGGAGTTGGAACGCACCCTGTTCGTCGTGTCGAAAACTCGGTAGTTCGGCGGATACCACAGGGACCATACACCTCTCCAAGTTTGCCACAAGAGTTTAAGTCACTTATTAGGGACGTGGAATACTTCCCACAAAGTTGTTTCACGTCAAATATCGATTTTTTTCCCCCTCACTTTCCAAGCGTTCTGGTTTCATTTAATTTTTTCTGATCGAAAACTTTTGCTACAGAAATTGTGTGGCTACGCTGGAGGGGTAAGGTGGCAGGATGTGGAGCCTTACCCCTCCCCCTTTTCTAGTGACTGAATCGGTGATGAATCCGCGACTGGGCGAATTTTCGGTTCACTCAATGGTTGTGAAGCTGACCAACTTAAAAATGTCCGTGTGAAGGGGGAGAGCTCATAAAAAGAGGGAATGTGGAATGATTCTACATTTTGACGAATCAAAAAGCGGTGACTCATTAGGGCTTGTACTTTTCAAGTTTTCACTGAGATCTAGGGGAGGGCAACTGCCCACCCCCGTTACCCATCTGGCAACGCCTATGCTCGCTGATTGTCATATTTAAGGCGTGGATATTTATTTATCGTTGTGAGATCAGACTCTACGATCTATCAAGAGAAATTATCCTCTCAAACGTCACGAATGAGTAAGACAGATTAGAACCACGCATTTGTAAATTTTCACTTTAGCTTGTACGAATGATATGGGGATAAGGAAAGGGCTCATTTCGATGACCTACTAAACCCTTAGCGACCCCTGAATAAAATCTGTTTGTACCGAAGATACACATTGAGGCATAATAAATAAATGAATTAGATAGAATCTAAAACCTGTTATCAACTAATTCTTATCATTGAGAAGGAGACGTCATGCACACGCCAAACCACCAAATTCGAAATAAGCGGCGAGCTCGAAATAGTAACCGGCACTTACTGAATTATTTAAGGAATTTGGCCAACACAAGTTTTTGAAGAGGGAAATTCCGCATAAAACGAAAGAACGAGTGAGATGAAATGAAAAGAAAGAGGGAGAGGGGTACAGATGTAAAGAAGTAGCAAATGACAATCTTGAACGTTTAACAACTCTAATACGCCGATTATTAGCGTACCAAGATATTTTACTCTGTTCAATATAAATAATTTAAAATTCAAATTTATATCGTGTTCGGCTCGGTTGTATCGTGACTCGAAGGGCATCTTTTTTGAGATTCAGAAGAAAGCGACGAGCAAAAAATAATCTCCGAGACTTATTGTTTATTATTTCTTTTATTTAGTAGGCGGTTTCCTGTTTACAGGCCGGCCTTTTGATGTAGAATTAAACCACATTTCTATGAGTTTCCAAACTTAAAATGTTTACTTTGCATTGAAAGGAATGATACTACAAAATATCGACCAAACTGCGCTCCAGGTCTCAAAGCGGACCAAGCCGACGGACAGTTGAAATAATAATAAATTTGAAATTGGGCCCACCGCCCACCTCTTCGTTTAGGCAATAGTTAACTTTGAATTTAGGCGAACTAGAGGCATTGTCTCACGACCTATACAACTGAAAATAATTAGAAAAAGCGCTCCAGGGGCCACTCAACTCAAAAATAAAATTATATAAACAAATTATTAATCAGCACGCGAATTATTCTACCTTTCCGGCGGAACGGAGCCCCTGCGACCATGACCCTCCGGGTCTGACTCCATCGTTGAGTCTAGCCCGGAGGCGGGCATCGGAGGTGAAACAGTCAAATTCTCGAACGCGATAATTTTGGGTCCGGCCACAGTTCACAACTTTCAAGACATGACAAAGCAAAACGTATACGAGGAGGACGGGGAAAAGGAGAAAAATAAAAGACCGCAGAAGAAAATGGAGTTCAATTTAAAAATAAAAATGACATTATTTTTTCTTTTTAAACGGAATAGGGGCGGAGTTCACAGTACAAAAAAAAAAGGTCGAAAATAAGCGAATATTTCTGGGCTCATGAGCCCGGTAGCCGATCTCAGCCACCACTGACACGAAAGGTAACCCCTCCTGTTAAACGGAACGCGTAGGGGTTGGGGTAAACTCTCAACCTAGCGCAGACTCTCCCCTAAGCCCCTCCATACAGCGAATTAAAGAGTGCGATTTGATATAGAGCTTGCCCACGTTACTGACCGGATAGGTACACACAATTAGGTACTGCTGACAAACATTTTTAAATCTAGAGTATACAAAAATGTCATTTCACGTCAATTTCACTCTTCATTCGCCTCAGTTTCTCCAATTGAAGGTTAACTATGGTAACACGCAATGCACTAGACCCTAGGTTTAGGCTCCCTTACCCAAGGAGGCTGCTAATGATGTAAATAATTTTTACGGTGAAGTAATGTACTGCCCTAAGGCGCACAGGGGCACATACTTGACTTTCCTGGTGCTATTGCCTATTGACTCGAGTCAACGATCAATTTCAAACATGCCAACCACAAAACAAACGACGATATTTGACTCAGGAAATGCTTGGAAAGAACGTAATCCGATAACTAGAATCCTCTGGAAGTAAATAATATTCAAGACAAGAAATGCCGTGACACTTACTTGTTGGTTTTTGACAGGTTTGGATCACTCGTTTTCCTTCGCTCTCGGAGATGCCTCTGGAGGAAGAGAGAGAACATGAATCAATATAAATAGTTCATTTTGAAATGAATATTCCGTTTTAATGAGTGACATTCGTTCTGGAGGTAATTGTATAAATTGGAAACCGAACAGTAAAGGCTATTGAGGTTTATTCATGGGATAATAAAACTTCTTGGCCCGGGGCCAAGAGGCTCTGTTGTCTTTGAAAATAAAACAGGTGGATGTACTGTTATGACCCGGGGATCTTTTCCCAAATACAGTAACAAGGAAGAGGGGAAGGGCAATGGTTATTTAAAAGATGTATAACAAAATCATCTCGCGGGTGGCCTCCCGATGAAATGAAAAAGAATTACAGACAATTAGATAGGGTAGAAAAAAAGTTGTGTGGTCAGGGCCTTGCAATATTGTAATCAATTGTTCTTTGGAAAGGAGGAGGGGATTTTCACGGCACAGTAGGAAAATATAAGGAAGTCATCCAAAAATCCTATACATCATGCAAAGCCGAATTTTATCACGCTTATCTTCGACAGATTCTGAGAAAGAGGAACCAAGAGTTAGGACAAGGGAGAGTAAGTGAAATTATGCTTTTAGCCATGAGTAAACATAATATAAAAGCCCACCAAATGATAAGTGATTTTTGAGAAGCATTGTGAGACAATGTTTTCTAATCTATGAATTGATTGTAGACGAAGGAGAAATCATAGAAAACCAGGATAAATCGCCATACGAGATGGAGAAGAAAAAAAGGTGGGAGTAAAAATGAAAACAGGGGAAATCAAAAAGTAATTTCCTTCGGCACCCAAGTTATCCATTTCCGTTTTTCTCCGGCAAAAAATTACAACATTGATGGATGGAAAAGAGCGTAGAATGAACGTGATGATAGGGAGGGTGAGGAAAAGGGAGAAGATGATGGAAATTAACCCCTGGCCCACCCATCCCTATTGCAGAGAAAAACTATACCCCGCAAAAACGGTAAAGTTAGTCAAATCCACTCCTCCGGAAATTTCAATATTGTTACTCCGTCTTTATCAATGAATTAACAGGGCGCACAACAACTCTTTTCGTTATAAAAGCAACAAGCAACAACTCCGTACACGCTTCGATATGAATAAAGAGTTTCGAGAAGTTTGGAACGAACAGGGGTGGGTAAAAGTTCAACTTACTTTTTGGTGAATTCGCTCCTTGTAACTTTCAGAGCGATAGACTGATGCGCCCCCTGGTTTGGTTTTAGGAATATGCTGCGACCTGAAACAAAATTGATCCAACACCCTATAAATAACGACGCCAAGCGTAAACAAATTATACGTACAAGTTTTCATGCAATCTCAAGACGAATCTCAAGCTCCCCTGCGATTACTTGTAGAATTTCGACCATAAACAAACTAAAAATGCAAGTCCAGCTAGTGGACTCGAATTTTTGATTTTTTGGGATGCACGCTTATTTCGTCGTTATATACGTCAAATAGTAAGACGGTAAAATGGCAGGATACTATGGTGTTAGTGTCATTAGTACAGGCTCGTTGTCTATTTACAGTCAGGAAAATGTAACGATTTGATACGCCTTAAAAAAAGACCAGGCCTCCCAGTCGCTCGGAACCCAATGTCCTGTGACTGTGACAGTTGAGCTCAACGTGCACAGACAAACCGAATCGCGTTCATTAGCTAAGGAAATAGAACGTCTTTCACGTTTATAAGGGGGGGGGGGACGTTGTTTGGCAGGACGCGGATGATTCAAAAACATTGACGATTTTCCGTCGACAATGATAATGTATGAGGCCGGGTGCTACATGGGCCACCAAGCTTGGATCTAGAGCATGGGGCTTAGAGGGGCTCGAGCCCGTGTTGACGGTCCCCAGAGTTGCCTTAGATTATTTATCCACAGGAAAGTCACACATAACCTAAAAAACCTATATCCTTAAATTATAGTCTTTTGGAACAGCCGAGCGAATGTTGTTTAATGAAAGAGCTAAACCCGTGAAATTAGCCATTTAAAAAAGCGATAGGAACGACATTTATTTTTGTGAGCTCGCGAGCAATGCTATTGATTAATCAAAGAACCAAACCCATGAAGTTTGGTTTTGGAAATGTGCCAGCCCCGAGAAACGATTTTTTATATGAGAAAAAAACGCAAAATTGGGTTCTGAAAGAGCTAAAGGCAACACATTGATTTTTGGAAGCACCAAATTTGCGAAATTGGTCATTACAAAGTACCGGACCCACGAAATTTAGTTTCCTGAAATAACTTAACACTCTTTATTTTTAGAAACAACCACTCAAAAGAATTTTAAAGGGGGAAAATTCGCCAAGTAGAGGTTTAAATGAGCCAATGACAGGACATTTGTTTGTAAATGCTAAAGCCACAAATGGTAGGTACTTTTAAAAACCAAAACAGAGAAAACCCAATACTAAAAAGTTAAAACCCCAATTTCGCGAGTAGCTATTCTTGCTGAAAACCCAGTTTATCTAATAGTTTCCCCCCCTCCCAAAAAAAAAATTGCGGATTTTCCCACCAAAAAACAATTCTCGCGGATCTGGTTCAGTATTTTGGCCTTGTGGTCTCATTCAAAAACCATTCTCGAGGAGTTTGCGCACAGAAAACCTTCACAGGTCTGGCTCACTAAAAATCACAAATTTATTTGATTTCGCTCTTTGATTCACTCACCGGAGAAACATTTTTGCGCTTGTTTTTCTCACTAAAAAACCAATTTCCGGGGTTCCTCTCACAATCAGCAAAAACTACATCGAAAATCAAGTTCGTCGACTTTGTTGCTGTTAAACTAGTTTCGAGACGTTGCCTGAAGTAATTTCACGGATGTTGCACGCTAAAAAAAAACAACTTTTTCGCAAGTCTGGCATTGTCATAAACCGATTTGTAAAATACCAATTGTAACAATCCATTTTCGCGGGTGTGACTCTCTGAAAAAACAATCACAAGGGGTTGGCTCATTCAAAACCCAGTTTTAGACACTGAAAAATCATTTTCATGGGGGTCTGGCTCACTAAAACCCACGAACATTTCTGTGTACCTACCTTTCTCCCTAAAAGAAAAAGAAGAAAGAAAGAAAGAAAGAAAGAAAATTCGCGGATTAAAGAAATCAAGTTTGCCGAATTTTGTTAATGGAAAACCAGCTTCATCTGGTTGCGTGAATCAAAAACCAATTTTGCACACGGAAAAAATTAGTTCACCCTCGTGTCATGCGAAATTGTGTTCTTTCAGAGAGACAGACCCACGAAATAGGTTTGGAATGAGCCCACTCCGCGAAATTCCAGTATAAAAAGCTGAAAGAATTAGCTATGTGTGTGGGCCGAACGTATGCGAACATTTTTTTTAGTGAGCCAATCCCAGCGAAATTGGTTTTTAATGGGCCAACCAAGCCTAATTGTTGCCAGACAGAGGCAGACACATGACATTGCTCTTTAAAAATTAGCAAAAACCATGGATGTTTCAATCACACAGAATTAGTTTCTCACGTGCCAGATATACGTGAAATTTGATTTTTTTTAAAGGGCCATACTGCCAAGATTGATTGTTTATTTAAAGAGCCATAGGTGCTCGATTTAGCCCAAACAGCAAGTTAAGTTATGTAAGTGCCGAATCCGCGAAATTTGTACTTCGAAAGTGCCCATCCCCCGTAAGTTATATTATGAAGGGCTTGAACACGTGAAATTGCTGCTGTTTTGATCCATGAGAAATTGCATTTTTTAACGGACCCTGCAAAATGGGACTTTTAGGGAGTCAATCATGCGAAATAAAATTTGCAAAACCCACATAACATAAAAAATAAAAATCGCTGGAAACATTGTTTTTCGAAAGAAAATGACTAAATATGACCAGGAATTGAATATTAGTGCGTAAATGATTGATTTCGATTTATAGCGAAAGAATAAAACTTGTCATTTTTTTGTTACCTTAAACGGCCGGTCTGTGACTCGTGACGTAGTTAAGGGGTTGTGACCCTTCCCAACCCTCTGCATCGTGGCTGTTATCATTTTGCATTGGCTGTTATCTTGCCCCTTCTTGTCCTTCCCATTCTCTCAAGTCCTATTGTTTGATTTGTGGGAAGCTATTGTGAAGGTCATGCGAATGCTGCTATTACGTCAAGAGTCTATCTAGCCTATTTCAAATGGGTCCCGCAACCCAATAGTTTTAAAAATTAAAAAAAAAATGTAGGGCCTGATTTTATTTGAACGGATCGTGGTTTTATGAGTTTTGGAACCCAAGCTATCACGACAGCATGATTTTGGAAAACGTGTTACTTCCTCATTGCACAAGCGAAATTGGGTTCGGCGAGTGCCAAATCCACAAGATTTGGGTGTTCAAAAGGCTAGACCCGCAATATTTCCTTTAAAAAAATGTTTCAGGGCATACTATTGCTCTTCAAAATATATAGTGGAATGGCCAGCTTGGTGGACAGTTCTTAAGGCAGATTGCTGTTAACAAATTAGGCCCCCGTTTTCAAGTTTTTGTCTTCGCTTGGGGTCAAGGCTCAGGCAAACCTGCTGCGATACGAAAGAAATAAGAAAGGCTGTATAGCTTACAGTAGTCTCAAACTATGGTGGACATCAAACACACAATTAATCAAGTTTAAACTAAGAAATGTGGCCAGAAATCTTACGGTCAATAGTAAATCTGTTTCATCAAGGTGTTTGGTACATGTTCGGAGCACAGTTGCCATGGGACCAGTCAATAAAAATTTAAGTTGATTTCATTTTACGGGCTGGTCCCGTGGCAGCTCTGCTCCCAACATGTTCCCAACACCTTGCTGGATCAGAGATTTTGGCAACTATAATCGCAATTAATTTTAACCGTGAAAATACAACCAAATCTTTGACCGACTAGGTAGAAGGAGGAAATTCATCATGGAATGAAAACCAGAATAAAAGACTAAATTGGGAAAAAGAAAATAATGAGAGAAAATGAGGTGGGTGGGGCGTTTTCAACAACGGCCTTATAATTTATCATGAAACTTACTAATTAACCCACCATGCGCCCTCGTAATCAAAAAAAGAGTCAAAACAAACTTCTAATTAAAGATGACGTCAAAATGTTTTGTTACGGCCGTTCAAAACTGTCGTCATTCATTGCAAACCCATATTAAATAAAATAATTAACGTTATAACGATATGTTTCTTCGCAAGAAAACCCCAGTAATATAGACAACAAAAAATGTCTTGGGGCCAGAAAACTGGGTATAGCAAGACTCATAAATGGCCACACTGACTCATTTTCTACTGTATTAATTCGTAAAATACAACTTCGACTTGCTTTACCGCTGGTTCTATTCCCACCTTCCCGTATTTTTTTTTCTATTCTCCAACAGTACTTACAGCGGGAGACTCCTTTTCCGATGAACAGCCCTAGGGAAATCCTCCATTTCCATAGAAAAATCAAGTGTGAACGAAAAAAGAAGAAGAAACACGCACACAAAAAATGTTCCCAGAAAAACACGGGAGACTTCCCACCGAAGAAAACGCGCCACAATCGGAATCAGAAAGTGAATAACCCACACAATACAATTTTCAGAACTGGAAAACCTCCACGTTATTGCGGAGCGTTTTGGAAAAAAGGAGGAGGATGAGGCTCGCGCGAGCGTAGAAAAGAGAAGAAAATGTATCGGCTGAAGGTCTGCGTGACAAACGTTCCTTCACTCTCATGCTCGCACAGAAAACGAGCAGTAGGTCAGTCAGGAAAATTAAAATTGAAACTGGGATTCACAAGAATGCATGGAAATGTATTTATCTACTTCTGAGGACTAAAAAGGTTGATTTTAAAATTTAAAAAAGTTGGAAAAGGAACCGTGAAAAGAAACGTAACAAGTTAGAATTATTTTAATGTCACACATTTTCCATTCCTACTAATAACCTTCAACGGTTCCTAAAATAAGTATCCATAAAGAGCCGGCGCCGGGTAATTTAAGGGAAAACTATAACGGGATGTTGTCGTCCAAAAAGCAATTTTACGAGGGGTTATGTATAAAATAGTATTGTCAAGCCACAATGGTCCCCCTTCCCTCATTCACGTGGGTTATTCTTTCAAAAAGAGTTCACTAGTCACGCGAAGGGCGTTAACTCTCAGACTCTTAGGAACCCAAGAGATTTCTCTCCCATACGAAGATGTTTGTCAGATTAAGAGCAGGGAGAAGAGGGTAAAACGATATTAACCACAAAGACTCTTGTTTTAAATATCGCCAAAAAGGATCCAGGATTTTTTTTGGGTGTGTGCCAGGAGGAAAGGATGTCTCACTGATTTTTTTCTTCTTCTTTCTCTCTGAATAGTGAGTGGGAGATGACTCAACTTGATAATGAAGAAAGATAAATAACATCAGTGCTAATGGCTCGAAGAACATTCCCTCCTCCTCCATCTTACGATAACTTGTATAATGAGTAACCACCTCCCTTGAATGAAAAATGAACTATACTTACAAATCGTGCAAATGGTTGGAATGATCACTACCGTGGTCATGGTACTGAGTTGACTGTTCACCTTCCCGAACCGGATCGGGTCGAACAGCACAGCCTGTGGTGCCTCCGCCGCCTCCAGTTCCGGTAGCGGAGCCGCTATTTTTACCGCCTCCTCCACCTCTTTCACCTGTTAGAAACAAAGTAAGCAAAAAAAAAAATATATAATAATTTTAGTGCATGTACGAAGTTAGAAATAGAACACTTGAAAGGTTCAACCCATAACATGACAGAGTAAAAATCGAGGCGGAAAAAAAGAGAAAAAAGTGGCAATTCACAGTAGCTTACAAGGCAAAAAAAAAAGAAAAAAAAGGGACTCCTACACGGTCGCTGCCCTTGGGACACGCGTTTCATATATTTGTTTTTCAGGCACTATCAATATTACTAGAAAACGATACATCAACGTAGAGCTAAGCTTTCCTACTTGACATCTGACGTATTTCAAAATGTTATAGATACATATTACGACATTGAGAAATAAAATATTTTCTAGAGACACCAATAAAAAGTAATTCAACAAAAACGCATAATGCAACGTATTCAATTCTCATCGAGCCCCCAAAAATGATGATACACGCAAGTACTTGTGAGATTGAGATTGAAGCTGATTCGGCTTACTTCTACAAAATAGAGAGCTCCGCGAGGTCTTAAGTAGTCGCAAATTTATTGTTCATCAACGCAAATTTACCGAAAAATGTATTATTCACGATTAAAACAACAAACGATATGCAGGGTGTTTCAGGACGAATGCCGCATATTTTAGTATGTTATAGTACTAAGTAATTGCGACCAAAATCACCCTGTTGACATAGGGTCGCAAATGATTTCTCTTGAAGTTACAGGCACATTTGTGTATTTTTAGCCTCTTGCTGGTTTTCCTCTAAAAAGTCGTTACAACGACTAAACCTCTTTTTGTACTCTTAAACTGCTGAAGTTTTTGGAAAGACCACACAATTTTTACTTCAGGAAATGTCGATCAACATCATTTTAGTTGACTCCAAAAATTTCAGTAATTCGTTAAAAATGAAGAAAGGGGCGTTTTCGAATTTTCCTGTGTACGTCAACGCCAGTTTCTGACCAAGTGATCATAGAGAAAATGTTTTGCCAATTTCAGTAAAACATCTCCATGTCGTGAACTTTCGATTGTTTTTTGAAAAATTGAAATCGGTTCATTTTTATATGAGATATTGTTCGAATATCTCATTAGATATATTGTTCTGAGATATTGTTGAAAAAACACGGAGTAAGTCATCAATTAAGGCATAGGTGAAACTTCCTTAAACGCGTTATTATAAAGTAAAGTTGGTTTTTGCTGATTATTCAGTTTTTAATAACCTGTCTTAAATTTTCAAAATGAAATGCACTATAAGTGACAAAGGACAGAACTCCCAAAAAATGTAGCCCCCCCCCCCCTGACTGTCAACTTGTAAGATATTGAGGGAAAACTTGGTATGTACATAGAATAAATCAACCTAAAATGTATTCTACAGAACACCTACGTATTTTAATCATTTCCAATCATGTCCAACAGCTGCTCTTTTGCTTTTCGTTTTCTTGTGATGCGTTTTTTCCAGAGTGAATATTTCTCACACACTATCTGTACCAATTTCAGAAAGTGCAAAATCTACACAATGGAGACGAAATTAATCGCATCATTTTTTATCACTGGGTGTTCGAGAATCAGCATTCCGTTCCTCTTACTCTTTTTACGGACGATGCTACGTTTACCCGACACGGTATGAACAACATTCGAACGGCGCCAGTGGAAGGAAGAAAACCCCAATGCCGCGATCGAAAAGCAATTCAACGCCGATTTTTATGAATGTGTGATGTGGTATAATAGGGAGGGATCTTATTGGACCTCACTAAGCCGATTAATTAGCAAAAGCCAAGAAATTTACTCTGTTATCAAATGCGTTTAAGGAAGGTTCACCTATGCCTAATTGATGACTTACTCCGTGTTTTTTCACACGTGAGGAACAATATCTCATGGAAAAATGGACCGATTTCAATTTTTCAAAAATCATTTGAAAGCTCTCAACACGGACATGTTTTACTGAAACTGGGGAACATTTTTTACTATGATCACTTGGTCGGAAACTGGCGCCGACGTACACCGGAAATTTGGAAAACGCCGCTTTCTTAATTTTTAACGAATTACTGAAATTTTTGGAGGCAACTAAAATGATGTTGATCGACATTTTCCGAAGTAAAATTGTGTGATCTTTTCAAAAACGTCGGCAGTTTAAGGGTACAAAAAAAGGTTTAGTCGGTGTAAGGTCTTTTTAGAGGAAAAACAGCGAATGGTTAAAAATACACAAATGTGCCTGTAGCTTCAACAGAAATCATTTGCGACCCTATGTCAATAGGGTGATTTTGGTCGCAATTACTTAGTACTACAACATATTAAAATATACGGCATTCGTCTTGAAACACCCTTTATTTCTAATTCTGATCATTTCATTCTGTCGTTTTGTTGACCTCTGTGCACTGGTCAACCGAAAAATCCCGCAAGACGTTGGAACTCAATCCCACGAAATGTCACGCATAGAGGTCAACACAGCGACAAAATAAACGCAGACATCACCCAAAGCCTGATGTATAGCCACGACTTAGCAACAAATGGAGCTAAATACCAGTGGAATTGGAAGTTTCCTGGCTTAATACCTGCAAAAATTGGAAGTTTCCTTGCTGAATTTTCGAGATATTGAAAGTTTCCTCGCTGAATTCTTAATATTGCGAAATGGAAAGTTCGGGCCTGGGTTCGGGGGGGAGGGGGAATATTTAAAAATTGGAAGCCTCGGTTCAGAAATTGCAAGTTTCCGGGGGGTGCGGGGTGGATTTCCGTAAAACTGCAAGTTCCGGATCTCACTTTTGGCCAAATTGCAAGCTTTAGGGCCTTTTTTTGAGGGGTTAGAGCCCCCACGGGCTACGTTCTGGGCCCCGACAGCACCCCAAGCCGCACGAATAGTCACGCCATTGCAAAATTTCAAGCTATAAATACCTACGAAACTGGAAGTAGCCAGGCTGAATATTCACGAAATAGCGAGTTTCGGGTCTTAACGTCGAAATTACAAGTTTCGGGGCTCTGAACGGGTGCGTTGAGTTTGGGCAAACCTTAAAGAAGTTCATTGGTTTAGGGGGGGGGGGGAAGCCGTGGGTTTGGGCAAACGATTCTGAGAAAAAGCGGTGGGTTTGGGCAAATGCGAATATAATCGGTGATCAGTGGAAATCTCGGTGATTTTTAATCGCCAAAACTAAGAGTTGCTAGTGTGCGAGGTCCCTCAATGTTTTGGTCGGTAAGGTAAGAGCTCCACATCGTATCCAGCTTGCCTAACATGCCACTCGTGCTTTAATTTCATCGGATTTACAGTTCCGGAAAAGAATAATTATATGGAAAAAATATTCTACTTATTGTATAATAGTATATGATCGCTAGCAGAACCTTTCCTCGCCGTGACAAAAACTTCCTATCAATATTCACGTCCATCGCTCACCGGTCAACTGATTCCGATTTTTTTAATCTCACAGCTTTCCGATCTTATCACGTTGCAGATAGCTTGCCCAAGAACATTGTTCACCTTTGCCCTATGTCATTCTCCCCCTCGGAACAGCAAACTTGTGAAACTTGTGCGTCGTTACAAACTTGTAACGAAGAGACGTTCCGAACAGAACAAATGACATGAGCAAGTTCGCACGAGTAAGTTTTTTCACAAGAGCAAAAACGTAATGCCTGCAATCTTTATCAAGCACAATCAGACATAAGACGGGACCCAGAAAGGGGAAAGGCAGTTGTATTCTGCACTTATGTGTAAGCCTTACCAAGAATTCCCGAAATCAACGAATTGCGCTCATGTCAAACCTTCAAAACGCGCATTTTAAGCAGAAGCAAATTAGCGAATTATAATGTAAAATGAGTCATAGTTAATGCTAATAAAAAGTGGATTAAATTGCTTCGAGGGTGTTAAAATACTGCAATATAAATAATGTGAATTATTGCGAAATACGGTCTGTAATCTATCGAGTTCCGCATTGAATTTATCTGCGGGGAACGGAGACGGTTGCGTCAGTATTTTCATTAGTTAAGGATTTATTTTGATGAGAGGTGAGACAATGGCTCTCTAATGAAAAAAATGTAATTTTATATGATGAGGACCTAAGAATCTTATCATCTACCAACAACCTGAATGTTATGAAGGTATCGTATCATCTGTCCTCTGTGACGTTAAAATAAACGAGAAAAAAAAATCGTCCACTACCCAGTCCTGAACAAATACTCTCTTTTTATAACGCGAGAACAAAACAGCTTAAGGGAAACACGTAGTTAACCCTTGTATAACCAGCCGCCACTAACCCAATCATTTATTACAAGGCCTCCAATTCGAAAAACACAGATTTATTATTAGAAGTTGAGAGATGGAGCAAGCCGCTCGCAGGTGGTACAAGTCAAACACTGACACTATTTGAAATGTGAACAGTTGCTTCAACACTCCTCCTTCCCATCGTCCTGCAACATCATACTTTTGTATTGTTGTCAAGTTTTTCTTGTATGCTTCCGTTAGGAAAGACATTTGCTTTCGCCAGGATAAGGTTTAAAATGCTACAGATGCCTCACAGTGAGGTGAGAGTGAATGCGACATTGGAAGCTCAACAATTTTGAAGCGCATAGGTTAATTTTTATTACGGAGCCACCCGTCGCGCTTTAGTTATTGTATATAATCGTAGAACAAACGAAAAATAAAAATAAAAACAAAACTACATAGCTTTATGGAGTAAGATAATGTAATAAGTAAATAAAAGTCAGCAAGTCCAACGATCAACAAGTTGTGGACTGGAAATAAGAAGAGGGGGTGGGCAGGTATGTTTCAGCTACGTTCATGAACTGAACAAAAATGTGTTAACACTCGAGATTAAAATTATCAATTTTAAGATAATTTTCAGCACGAGGAATTAATTAACCTTCAGGGAAACAAAAGCAAGAAGAATTCAACACTTCACGTTTAAAATCGACAGAATTAAACCGAATCTGTCCAAATCACTTTCCCCCCTCCTAATGATCATTTGCACTCTGGCACGTTCGCAATAATTTAACGAACGCGCCCACAAGACGTGACTTTCCCTTCTTCAACACCGAATGGTATTTGTAAGTACGGTCTTCAGAGGTTTATTCAAGCATGACCACGCGTGGACTCGCACGGTCAGCAGAAAAATACACCAGAAAACATTCAGCATTGTTGTTTTCTTCAATAATTCCAAATTTTATAATTTAGCTTAGATTAGAACGAATGATATAATATATTGCCTTCTCAAGAATTGTTCAAGTGGCTAGAAAATAAGAAGAGAACGGTTAATCAAACAAGGGAGTTGAAACCCCCATTCCGTCGTCGCTGGAACCGTGACTTTGTTTTTAAGAGATTATAAACGAACTCCAGAAAAGGGTGGCGAGGGCGGGCGGGCGGGGAGGGTCGGGAAGGACGCCAAGCGGTCGATCTTGAGAAAAGGCTTTGTGGACTATGTGTGCGGGCCTCCTCATATCTCCTTGACCCGATAAAATGCATATCCCCCAGAGTCAATTTCTACTTCCACGAACGGCCAAGAGAGAAGCCCAGACAACGCCTTTTCCTCATTTGAAGTGAAAAAATGACGAGAATAAATGCAAGTTTGAAAAGTAAGCTAACATGTTCGTCTGGAGGACTCATCGATATATTTTTAGTCACTTAAGTACAGACGGAAATCGCTTATCTTAAGCTACAGTAGAAAAATCACAAATGTTCCGTGGAACCTATAGAAATAACATAAAGCACAGAAATATAAACACAAATGATCATTAAGTCATTAAATCTAATCATTGTTTTTTTTAGCATCCACAAAAAAATTCAAGGTCGAGGATGTTTTGCATGTAATAACACAATAGACATCATGAGAAGAAAAAAAAAGGGGGGGGGGAGGAAGACATCCAATATTTAAGTAGATTTCTTTAGGTAACCCTCACAATGAGATTCTTGAGATAGGTAACCAATTACGTAAATAGTATATAGACAGAATAAATAAATAAATAAATAAAAAAAAAAAAAAAAAACATGGAAAGACAGATTACCTTAATTGTTCGTCAGTAAATAACAGAAATTGTCATTCAATAAAAAAAAAATTATAGCGCAATATAAATCATTCACAAAACGGGAAACAACTCGAGAAAATTCACAGAAATGATAAAAATTCAGGAATAAAGTTTTGCCAAGACACAAAAAATCGATCAACTGGGCGGACTTCGATTTCATGAAAAAAGTTTCCTTAAGTTCGTGAAGAGAGTAAGATACGTAGCTAAATAGATTTATGAAGCCTCCCCCCCTACACCTTTTCATGATAAAAGGAGCACCAGAAAAACTTGCGACAGATTTATAATAAAAAAAAATCTGGAATTTGTTTTTAATCTCAACTTGACGGATCGTCAAACTTAAAAAAAAAAGACATCCATCTCTTTGGATTACGACTCATCTGAGTGACTAAAAATTGAGCAATTAAATTCCTGGCCTGCATTCTTATCTCATTCAGACGAAGAAAGAAAACATCAACAACAATAGGACTACATAAGATTTCATAGAGGACTTTGTTTTAAAGATCAATAAGAAAGACTCCTTTGTTTTTTATTCGTTCATTTTTTTTTACTTCAAAATACTTTTTAATGTTGGAATTTTTGCTGCTCGCATGAAGCATACGAATCAGAAAAAGTCCACGGCATGTCCTTTATTTCATAGCGTTTTCCATTTGCACAAAAGTCTGCATTGGAGCTCTTAATTTCCACCCGTCCTCTCAGAATTAAAGAATATGTTAATGAAGAAGAAGGGTGGAAATGAATAACCCCGTTGCTGAGTATTATGCAAATAGGAGACGCTAACAGACTCAGGGGCGTATTCAGAGACCAACCTTAACGAGACATTTACTTAAGCTGCTGAAAAATCATACGGTCCCTGAATACGGTCCTCAGTGACTTCCAGAAGCTTCCATTTTCGCCGCTATTCGCGAAAGCTAGTCGCTGGGTTTCCGCACTGGAAAAGCAATTTCGCGGGTTTTTCTCACTAATAGTAATTTTGCTGGTTTCGCGCCTTTAAAAACCAATTTCGTGGGTTTTGATCAGAAAAAAATGGACATTGTTGTAAGTTACCTCGCCAGAAAAGCAGAATCACTCGCTAGGAAGGCAATTCGCAAGATTTCCGCACTGAAAAAGCAATTTTATGGGTTTTGCTCGCACAATAAATAAAGCAGTTCAGGGGATTTGCTTGCGAAAAAAGCAAGTTCAGGGTTTCAAGCGAGAAATAAAAATTTTCGTGGGTTTCATTCACCAAAAAGTTATTTCGCATAGGGTTTTCCCATTAAAATAGCAATTTCGAGGGTTTTACTTTCTAAAAACCGAATTCACGGGTTTTTCCTGGCTAAAGAAATTAGTTGTTCGCTATAAAAAGCTTGCTTGCTACAGGATAAATGATAATGTATGAATTTCGCGCGCTAAAATAACAATTTCTCACAAAAAAGTAGTCTGGGGGTTTCGCCTTCACAGGGTTTCGTTAGACCGCGCAATCAACATTTCCAGGGGTCCGCACGAATTTCCATATGAATCATGGCCACGCATTCGACAGCTATGAAGTCCAAGGAAGGACCTGAACACAGGCGGACTTCGGATAGGCTGCTTGACTTATTGTATGATAATGCAAAACGCTCATTTTTGCCCGCACTAAGGGACGCTGACTCCTCCTTAGGAGCTTTTTAGACGTTTCCGTCTCCTTTCCGCGATTCTAGGGTGACCAGACGTCCTACTTTCCCCGGACATGTCCTACTTTTTAGAGCGTCCGGGCTCTTTTTTCAGGTTTCAGTGTCCGACAGAGAGCTCAAATTTCTCTTTTTTGTCCTGCATTTCGGCCTCAGCGTGATGTAAAGTCTGGCGGTCTGGTATTTCTAAAGTTCAATACAGACTACTCGGGCGTGACATGGGAACAAGCAGTCCCACGTGTGATACAGAATTCCAGCACAAGCTCTTGTTTGTTTACGTTCAGATTCCTCTGA
The DNA here is from genome assembly GCA_038030265.1 of Corythucha ciliata. Classification (NCBI taxonomy): domain Eukaryota; kingdom Metazoa; phylum Arthropoda; class Insecta; order Hemiptera; family Tingidae; genus Corythucha; species Corythucha ciliata. The sequence continues at coordinate 29,526,062 of CM075938.1, forward strand.
CGTGACGTGGGAAGGTGGGGTGTCAGAGCAATGTGAACATTAACAAACAAATGCCTGTGCTAGAATTTTATATCCCACGAGGGAATGCGTGTTTCCCTTCACGTCCGAATAGTCTGTATTGACCTTTAATTTCAATACATACTCACTACTTGGACGTTGTCCCACGCGTGATAGAAAATTCCAGTACATAGCTTTTATTTGCTTACGTTCACACTGCTTAGACGTGACGAGGGAACACGTCACATGATGCGTGTCAGAGCAATGTGAAAATAAACGAACAAAAGCCTACGTTGGAATTTTATATCCTCCCTAACTCGATTCTACCAGGTGAGGTCAAGCTCCGGGCGCGGGGATCGTACCGTAAAGTCCACTCAGAGAACAATACAGTGATTTCACCCACTGAATCACTTTGACACACCGTCATGCCTCCATTTCCCTCAAATATCTGAAATTCACACCACAACCCACAAGGACATTAGATCGACGAAACAGACAATGTGGGACTCTCAGTCTGATTTATAACCAATCATGAGCGTTTGGCACATTCAAAAACAAAATTTCGTCATTTTGACTCTTCCAAACGCCTATTTCGCGGATTTTTGCTTTTCAAAATTGTGGAATTTTGCTCTTCGAAAAACCAAATTTTGTGGGTTTTGCTATTTCAAAAACCAATTTTACGGACTTTCGCTCTGTGGACTTGGTTCCTTTAAAACGCGATTTCGAGGACTTTTGCGTGTTCAAAAACCAAATGTCTTGCCTTTTGCTCTCTATAAAACTAGTTTCGCAAGTTCAGTTAGTTAAAAAAACTAATTTGACGAAAAACGAAAGAAAAAAACAAAACAATATTTCTTAATTTTGGCTTTTTCAAATTTCGTTGGACATTTTTACTCTTCCATAAACAAAAGTTTCATATTGGCACATTGAAAACCAAATATCACGAATTTTTGTTATTTCGTACATCAATTTTGCTGATTTTCTCGCAAAAACCCAAATTTCGTGGAGTTTGATCTTTAAACAACCACATTTACGGACTTTCACTCTTTTAGAATCCAATTTCGGGAACTTCGCTCCTTTGGACCCCATTTTAGGGGATTTTCGCCAGATGAAATACAAAATTTTGTGGCTTTACCTTTTTATAAAATAGTAAAATACGATTCATGGGTTCAGTTGGTTCAAAAACATAAATTGGTGAAACAACTACGACGAAAAACCAAATTTCGTGACTTTGGCTTTTTTAAAGCCAATTGTTTCAGCATTCAATGTTTCAAATTTGGGATCTTAAAATCCAAATTTCACGGTTTTTAGTTCGCCAAATTCACGTATTTTCCCGCCTTTAAAGCCAAGATTTCGTGGTTTTAGATCTTCCTGAAATCGATTTTGCGGGTTTGTGTAATTCAGAAAATGAATTTGGCTCTTTCAAAAACTAAATTCCAAAAAACGTCCTGTGCAGGTGCCAGACACGATCAAATGACCCGTATTTTTCATTCTGTGGGCTCCCGGACTATTGGATAAACGAGTAATCTCAATTTTCAAATCCGTCGCCCTCGCCTCAATTGACTTGACAGATTGGCTTCCACTGACAGCAAATTTTCAATAAAATTTTTGTCTGGGCACACGAATTTTCCAAGTTTTACAAAATTCGGGTAACGGTCGACCAGAAATAAAGCAATAAACAGTCGTTCCTGTCAGTGTAGGAGCCAGTGAAACTGATTAGTACGATGGCCGTTTTTCGAGATTTGTACAATCTCATCAGATGGACGATCGATCAGCGGGTCAAATTATCACCTTCGATCCATCACTTTCTTCTTGCTTCCATTAAACCTATACCGGTCGACACAACCATCCTATACACATTATTGAAATTGCGGCGCGGGGAAGGCTATAGGTCATCACCCGAGAATTGGAACAATATTTTTGTCTTTCTTGAATATTTAATGAGGTTTACCAGTTTTACTACGAGGAACTTAAGTTTTGTACTAATTATTTCGTTGTACTTGTGACTAACGGATAAAGAAAACAATGAGAGAGAAAAATATATCAGAAAAACTGTGGATTTACGTTGATTCACGCATTCAAGTAGTAAGTAAAGTTTATTGTTAGTATAATATGAATGATATGAATAGTTATATATTATTTCAGGGCTCACTCGTTCGATTCTTATCGGTTCGTGGTAAAATACGCGGTTCTTGCCTTAGATACAAAACTGATTCCAATGCGTTGTTCAACAGAGGGAGGGGGTTGCGATTTATCACCAATACGGTGCTCCACAAAAATCTTCCATGGTAAGCCCTTTCGATACGTGAAGCAACTACACTAGTTGGGCGAACGAGTGTAAAAAAGCAGCAGAACGAGTAATATTTAAGGATTTGCTCTTGTCTCTGCTATAACTTTGCCTGACGTCGGTACTAGAGATGAGTCATCAGGACAAACCAGAAGGGCTCACAAGAAAAGGGAATGAACTAGACATCAACCTTTACGCTTTCAAAAAAAGAGGTAGTGCGTACGAGTATACCTAGAAAGCTCCTTTTAAATCATGACTGTACATATATACCCACATGTTCCGATTTTTAATGGGGCAGCTGTCAAGAGGGTGGTTAGGTCTGTCATCTGGATAAAAGGATGCAAAATGGTTTGTTCCTTCCAGTAATTTGAACTTTCAAGATAAAAATTGAAATAAAAAGAAAAGTTTAGGCCCAGTTCGTCTCCTTACAAGCTTCGGGATGCCTTAAGACATTTGTATTTATACCAAACGGTGCAATTAGATCCAAACCCCATCAACCTCAAGTAAAAGTTTCCCTCCAGTGCCAAATACTGTTCTATAAACCGTCCACAAATTGAAAGGTAAATAGTTACATCATTTGGAGTGTCGTGGTTGGGTGAGAGGGGAGGAGTTGGTAAAGTCCTTGTTTTTATCAGTTTTCGTCAATTCTGAAATAATTCGAAAACTATTGCCCGTATTTATGAACGTTCCTTGACGTTAAGGAACCCTTGAAATTATTCAGAACAGATGATTTTATTGTGATAAAAACTGATCTCAATGGTTCCTTGACTCAAGGAAGCTTCAAGTAACGTTCATAAATACGGGCCTAAGTGGTTTAGCGTGAAAAGTGATACACACAACAATATTCTGGGCGTAATCTTGCTTAAGTGAATAGTTAGAGAGTTACAGAGGGCGTAGAACTAGACCAATGTCTTCTTCTACACCCACTCAAAGGAAGGACTATAACATACTGGGAGATATGGTATACAGCGGTAGGCCAGCGTATGCCTAAAATTAGTAAGGATTAAGGTCAATTATCGATAATGATTTAACAAGTATCTAAAGGTGTTCAACTTTTCTTTAATTTATTTCGTCGCATACTATATCAAGCTTCTTTGATACGGGGATTCGGGTATTTCTTCTTGAAATCTATCAAAACAAGGCTTGCATGGCAACGCACAGATTATCATGCGTACAGCGTGTCAGAGCGTATTTCCTGAGTACGAATAGTATCGCAACTCAAGAGAAAAATGAACACCTCGTCCGTGTTCTACTCGAATTCCTCTCCATCGCAAAACGAAGCGATTCATGCCATCATTGTTTCTTATTTTCAATCCGAACGAACAATTCATGTCATAGATTTTCAACATCTCCAGGTTATCTATTGTTTTTCCTCGTGTCTCTCTCAAGTCCACGAGACCTCCCACACCGTACATTTTCTATTCGGGCACCTCTCGCTCTATTCACACAGGCTCTCTTCCAAGGTAAAATGCGCTGAATGGTATCTGTCCCGATACTTAGACAGGCAGGAAATCCGCTTAGTGAAATATTGATCGTGTGACTCATTGTAATAAAGGTGAGCCTCCCTTTAACGGGCTGTCGCACCGTCCTGCCAAGGAAGAGATGACACAAAAATGGAAGGGAGGAGTCGCAACATGGAATGTCAAAAACGCGGACGATATCGCCATTCCGTCCTTCCGTGGTTTTCTCTTCGAAGAGAATACGAAGACATGAAGGCAGAGGGGAAAGAGAGAGAATAACAAAGTTTGAGTGAATGAGAGGGTGTTTTTGTGAAGAACAAAGCCGAGGAGTAGGACATGTGCCCTTTTACAGGGATGACGAAAGGCCAAAAAAGTAACGCTTCTTGGAACTCAACCCCATAAAATGAAACAGACAGAGAAAGACGATGGCAGGAACTGACTGGTTGGTAATAGGATGCGCTTCCGAGATTACATATAAGCATGAACGGAAAACTAGGGAAGTCTAGTCTCAAAAGACTCCTTCAAAGCACCCTCGACAAACGTTTTTTTATGTTCTCTCTCCTCCACGCTATATATAGACCGCCCAAGGAAACACCCGAGGTAGGACTTTTAATAACAAAAGAGCTCTCCTCGAACAGAAGAAGCTGACTAATTCAACCACTCGGCAGGATATCTGATATTTTGCCTCTGTAGTTATTTCCCATCGTTTCAAGAAAGGATAAATAAATCTGAGGTTTCATTAATGCGAAGGTCCAACAAAAAATGGCTTTTTTATGGGCTTGAAAACGCAACAGATGAAGTTGAGGTTGCTACTCTCACAGAAGGAAATATTTTAAAGCGTGCAGTATACGGAAGATGACATCATTTAGCTACTCAGCACTTAAGGAGCATAAGTGAGGAAAATCCCACTCGTAATTACATATTACAAATAAAATATTACTGACCAGAGACCAGCAGCAAAAATGCTTATTTGATTCTCAATTTCTCATTAAAATGATGAATCAGTCCGTTCGTATAAATGTTAATTGTACAATGTTAACTACACGAAGACAAAACTATTCGCGGGATATTTACCAGAACGCAAACAAATTACACCCCCGCCCCGCCGTCACTATCAAACGTAATTCAAATTGTAATCACCTACCAGCTAGTTCTTCTAGCTCATCGATCGGGAACTGATGAGGAAGAATCGCAAGCCAAGACGAAGGACGCGAATTCGGGCGAGAGCTAGGCGGCGTAGGTGCTGGCGACGAATCAGGCGTATCGGGAGTCGAGCCGCCACGGCTACTCGCGCTCCCGGTACCGTTTGAACTGTACCGGTGAGGGTTGAAAGCCAAAAACTCCCAATTACTCGCCGGCCGACTGCTACAACCGCCGCTGCTGGGCGACCCAGCTGAGGAGACAACGCTCGACGACGACAACGATGACGAGGAGGATGAGTCGTTGTTCGACGCGACAGTTGCGAGCGCGTACTTCCTTTTCCACTTTTTCGACCTGAACGAGGACATTCGAAACGAATTATCCGCCGTAAACCACATTTCGTCGGTTTAAAGAAAAAAAAAAAAAAAAAAACGCGTTGGGAGAAAAAGAAAATCAAGGCACATTAAAAGCACAATCACTTGAATCACATTCTTCCATCAACGGGCACTGAAAACACTCCGAATCCGTAAAACAACAATAATAATACTAACTTTTGATAACAATAACAATAAACTTGAAATCGTGGCACTAACACTGGCAAATGCAGTGCTCAATCTACAACTCCAAAGACAGAACTGATCGCCGGCTATCTCCTACTCCGACGATATCGCTCTCCACGTTGAAAAGAACCCCCGGCAATTGCACTCCCCTCCCGGTGTAGTATGACAGGCTTGTTTCTGTTTCAAATTCATTTCCTGAGTAGAAGAGAAGAAGAAGAAGAAGAGCGCTGGGTATACTGTCTCTATACATTACATTTAATGAAAGGAGGACAAAACGCAATGCTTAATTTCAGTGCGAAGGGATATTAATTATGTCCTAAATCCGGAGGATTGAGACCCATTTCTTACCAGGTAAAATACCCTTCAAAATGTAGGTACCAATAACAATTGTAAAGGGGACAAGAAATCATGAAATGATAAGTTGAAGAAAACAAAGCTTATTCCACACGACCGATTACGATCAATTTAAAGTCATTATTAAACGCTTAGACAGGCTTAGGATATCCAAGGCTGTGTCTTGAAAAAATCAGCCATCCAATAAAAGTATTAACAATAGTAGTAATAATAACAATAAAATGAATAATAAAACCATGGCTATTTTTTCGAGCAACAGAGACGTTGGTTTACGATCTTTCGTCACTCAAGGACTTGAAAGAGCGTGAAAATGAAGCACCATTTAAATTCTTTATTTTGAAAAAGTAGAAAAAAATGGAACACCCAGGTGTTACGCATACGCATAGCGAGTCATTATTCATTACACGTTATATAGCACAGCGCGTCCCACGCACAGAAGTACGAAGTGCGCTATTTCAATAAAAAATTAACACCACTTCATAGATGACGCATAACAGTCGGGTGGTGGTGGGTAGAGGTGGCCTATATCATATACACGTGTGATCGTGTGAATGAAGAATGTTACGTAGGAAACTTTATTAGGTGCCCTACAACGATTTCATAGGGCAATGAAATAGAAACGATAGTAATGGTCTTCAGGTGGGTAATAAAAAGAAATAGAAACAGAAGCTACGTTAATATGATTAATTGGATGAATAAGGTAATTTCAAAAACGAAAGTAAACAAGCGGGCGAGACGTCTTCAAGAATGTTATCTTATATAGGTACTTATTAAAAAGCAATTATTGTCATTGATAAAAGAAAATTATCGAGTACCAATCCAAAGCATAATTTTATAAAGACCAAAACAGCTTTCAATAATTAGTTTACTGCGAGTTTACACCTCTCACAAGGTATTCAAATCAACCGTTCTTAAGAAATCAGTCAACGGCAGAAAGGAGTTGGTAACAAAATATGATTTTTTCCTATCCCTAGACTGTGTTTTTCCCTGCCCTGGACGCTCCATTACACGGGTGGGACCATTTTTATTGGGAACGAAAAAATTGTCTGTAAGAAAATTTAGTATACACGTATGAAATTTCAACAAAAAATTTCTGTAAACGGTTGCAAACGCATACGCACGGTCGGTTTTTCGAGTAAACTCGAAAAAAAACAATGTTCTAAATAATGTTAACAGCTGTTCTTAGGACAAAACGTACTTATCTCTACGACATAGCTTATTGAACTCCGCGTAGAATGATACCAGGTGCAACTCACTTGGATGTTTTGTTTTTTTTTTCCAATTTTAAGCGATTTTTAAAAATGGACTAGGTATGTGAAAAAACTCCTCACTTTTATTTATTCTATAAACATTATTTTAATTTATTTAATTCCCTAATTCAATCGCATTTTTAATTTTTTTTGTTAAGGAGTTATATGTATAGTTCAGTCAAATTATCCGAAAAAAACGGCTTAACTTGCAAGAGGTCCAGCATTATTTTTTATTTTTTTGTCTTGTAGAATTTGTAGAGTTTTATCTTGTAGGAGTTTTTGAGAAAAAAAAGTAAATTCTGAAACCCTCGGCATAACTTTTGGCAGCCCGAAAACCACGATTTTTCGGCACTTTTTAAAGTTTTTTCTAAATATCGCTAAAACCATCAACTTCAGAGGAAATTCTCCCTTACATCACAAGGTAGGGCATTAAATTTCCTACATCTTTTACGTTCAAAGTATTTTTCTACGACCAATGGAGGCCGCTACAGCCTCTCGGACCATTTTTCCTGTAATGGTAGAAAGTCTTAAAATCGCAAGTTTCCGACCAAAATACGTTCGGCGAGCTTCATTTCTTGTCGTCAACATTCATCCCTCAATCCCTCTGTCACTACCAAATTTTCAAGCCCCCTCCCCCCTACTCGTATGAAAATTTCAAAATCATTTTTTCAGTCAAGCTAAAATCTTGGCAAGTCGGGTCCTCGACGTTGTCACTACTCGACACACAAGTCTGGGGACGTGGACGATGACCCATCATTCATTATGAGAATTCGCCATGCCACAGAAAGCAACTAGTCATAATAGTCTTCTCATTTCCAAACTTAACCCAAAATATTATGTCACTACCACGAATCATTGTATAGATTGCTTGCCATTAGTATAGAGGGCGATTGGAGACAGCAATCTTTGGGTTGCTCGGTTGCCTCTTTCGTTATGGGGAAAAAATGGTGAGGGGGGGGGAGGAAACCGTTTGAAAAGCTGTAAGCAAACTCAGTGAAAAAATACTCAGACGCAAAATTAACCGGTGTAGGTATGCCCTATGTACGTTTCAATACGACCCGAATTACTAACAACGCGGTCACATACCACCAGCTTGCACATAACTCAATGTGGAGGATCAGAAGTATTTCGTAGCTCGTGTTGCGGCACGTGTCCCTCCCTAACTTAAATGAAAATCTTCCAAAGAAAATTAATGCCATGTGTTATTCAGGCCCATATTCATAGTCGCTACTTAAGTTAAAATTCTCCTAAGTAAATCAAATCAGTTTTTGCTGGGAAAAAATAATCTGCTTGGAGGCACACTAGGAAAATTTAAGTTTAATTAATTTTTTAAAATTGAATTTAAATTTTCTAAAGTGGGCTTCCAAACAGATGATTTTTTTCCAATAACTGATTTGAACACCGATTTGAAACCATTTGAGCAAAAACTCAGATTTAGTGACGACTATGAATACGAACGACCCTTAGGACCGTATTCATAGTAGTCACTCAGGCTAAGTATTCGCTTATTTCGACTCAGATAAGAGATGATTCGCTTCTTAAAACGACCTATTTGAAGTCGCTTAAGCAAATACTCAGCTTGAGTGACGACTATGAAAACGGCCCTAAGGCTCAAATGTTTATCATTTGAAGTCCATATGGGATACTCAAACTAAGCAAGCGTAAATTTCTTTTGAATAAGCACATTGAGTAAAATGCGTAATGTTAGACACAAACTCAAAGAGATGTAACCAAGAATTAGAAAGTACATATGAGTGAGGTCGTGGGAAAGAACTGTAAATAGATGACCGACATGGACAGCAGTCTCTTGAAGGGAAGGTTGCCCCCATGAAGTGGGCAAACAAGTTAGAAATTTGCGATGACCAAGACGCAACTAATTACGGACAAACTGTACACTCTTCCTAGCATTCTTGCACCGATCCGAAAATAACTTCAAGAAATAAGAAGATTTACATATAAATGAACGACCTTAATAGAGGGACAAAAAAAAAATCGGAACCTATAACCCTTTCAACTCTGTCTGGTCTACATAATTTGTCTGCGATCCATATACTTTTCCCCCCCAACACACGAAAGGGATAGTAGAAATAATCTTTGTGAAGAAAGAAAATTCCCTCACATATCATTTCTCTTCCTTCGCTCCCCGTCCGGATAGGGTTGAATGTTGAATACGAATTCGAAGTTCAATGAGAGAAGCGAACTCTGCTACGCCGAGAAAGGATTACAGGTCGTTCAATGCACCCTAGTATGGCTTTGAAGATCTAATACAATTTTTTTTTTCTCTCTCTCTCTCTCTCTCACTCACTCCCATTCATTTTCATTTGATGGACTTGACAAAGGCTGTGAAAAAACAAGGAGAGGGAGAATCAAACGAAAAACCATTCTTGACGCCAAAGCACAATTCGAAGGGTAATTAATCGAGTTTAAAACAAAATAAAAGAATGATAATTGCGTCACTCCTTTAATTAGGGTTTCTTACGAAGCGAAATTACTTTATGTGATTTTTTTTTTTCAACTTCTTAAAACAGATAAACAAGTAAAATTCTAAATATAAAATGCCAACTCAAGAGAAAATGTATCGCCTCTAACGTCCCAATTCCCATAAGTTTAACGGGACGAATGGTAGGGGGGGGGGTTAACGACAACATTTAATTTGAAGAAGAAAATAAATGAAAACGCACCAATACAATTTCTTAGGATAATTCTCTTCAACGCAAGAAAAAGAGATGAAAAAAATTACCATGATTTTGAAAGGTCACAACGGGAAGCAATTAAACAACGGATTCTTTCGCGACCCAAAAGACACAGTCGAGAAATCCAGAGGGAGAGAAAAAGAGAGAAGGCAAGAGTTCTCTTAGCACAAAAGCCAAATAAATTTTCGGAAATTCAATTTCCCAGAATGAAGTAACGAAGGCGTAACGAACTCGAACATGAAGTAAAGGGTGCGGTGGGGAGGACGTCTTTTAGCTTACAAGTGTGAAAGAAAACTTTTGAATTAGAGAGCTCTCCAATGTGTGCTTGCCTTAGCAAATAAAACTGGACAATTTTTCTTGAATATTCGTTCTAATTTACGACAATTCCACGTCAAGTAGGTAGGTACAGAATATTGTAAACCATAACTGTTTAATGGATAATAACCGGGAGGGAGGGTGGGAAGTAGGGTGACGATTGACGAGTCCCCGGATGATGATGATGACACAACGGTTGAAATTGCGGAGAGGATGGTAGCGAAGAGTTGATTGGTACTATAGCTACGCGGTCAAGCGGGCATTCACTGATTTAAAAGTAGGCGACGTTCCCATAGCAGGTAGCGCACTAATCCTAAATCTTAACTTAACCATTATTCACTCACTCAATATCACGCTCCCCAAAACAATACTTAATAATTGTATGATTGTTAGATAATTGTTAACTGCTACGACTGTATTCAAGCCTTCCTTGAAATTCGAGGAGTACATTCAATCCGTTAAAACACAAGTTTTTATTATAATTAATACAAACTGTTCCCATCCCAATGGCACAGAGCTTGTGAACAGGGTATAATAAATAAGGGTTTAATCTAAATAATAATATGTAATCAAAAAGAGGGTCACGTATTCTTTAATCATGCGATTAGAAAGGACCACAATATTACTTAATTTAGCTTGAAAATTAAGAACACTTGTGACTTGAGAAACCTAACGAAGATGCCCTGGAGATTCAGGAAAAACGACCGAATCGAATTTAACCAACCGATGTGACAAGATAATTTTCGCAGTTAACTTAATTTATATTATTCTTTCGACTTTCGAATGGGCGAAACGTTAATATCGTTTTTCATTTACATAAAATTCTACTCCAGAGCAATTCAGTGCCACCCGTCTTCACCATTAACATCTGTATGTTTTAATTCAGAGATGGCGACTGAAAATAAACTTATCTAGAGCTGAATTTTAAAGGAACGGAAAAGGCTATAAAACAATTAGACAGACGACTTAATAATGGGGAACTTACATGACTGCCCGATTTGGGAGAAATCCGGTGAATTGACCAGTGGACAGAAGGATATCAACAGTAGTTGCAGCCCGATTGGTACGTTTGAGAATTTTTACATGAATTTTAAAGTTCTTCAGGAGGGGATGAATGGTGCGAGGGGAAATGACGTCAATGGTCACATGTGAAGCAGTTGAGGGAACTTACATTTTTTGTTTACAAATAACAAGAAAAATTGTCCCCAAGGAAACGCATCTTACCCCCTCTTCCCCACAACAACCATTTCATTAAATAACGTTTGACGAAATCAAACCCTCACTTAAAATGTTTAAAATTCGCTTTAAAAACCTCTTGATTGCTTTCAATGTTTAATGTGAGCAATAGTCTTCTGGAAGAACCCTCTTCAACAAACGCCAGTAGATACTTACAAAATTTGGAAGTTCCCCACTATAGCTGATAAGACCTAATGACTAGACCGGAAAGCTCCTGTTTACAACGCCGACCCTCTTTACCACCAATAGCCTTCATTTTTCACCTCTAGTATGCGTAATAAACGGTAGTCCCCCACACCTCCCCGGAGTCACTATCAGTAACCCCAAGTAGGACATGCATTTCGACTGGACAATAGAAATGTATGGTTACCAAGTCCAATTTCTTGAAAGCCGGACGAACTTCCTTGAAAAGTCGGACACAGTGTCGAAAAGCCGGACATATCATTTTCAACTCCGATTAACTCATAGGGAAAATTAAAATCAAAAACAAAAAAGTGTACCTTTCGAGCGTAAAATTTAACTTGAGCATTTAACGGTTAACAGTCGTTGAATCTGACTACTGCAGGAATTAGGATGAGATGACCAAGTATAAAGTAGTTGAAGACTCCCGGCACGGAAAAACTGTACGACGCCTAAAAACAAGTTAACAACGACTAATTGTTGATCGATTCAATTGTTAATTATGTACTCAGTTTGAATGAGTTAAATCCTCGACATCAGGTTTTGAAAGAGTAAAAAGTCCGCAAAACTCGGGATTTGTAAGGGCCAAAATGACGAAATTTTGGTTTAGAAATAGCAAAATCCAGGAAGGCAAACGTCAAATTGATTTTATGGAATTGTCAAGTAACCTGCGAAACTAATTCTGTAAGAGGCAACCCCACAAACTCTGGTATTTGAAAGCGTGAAAATCCGCGATACTGGATTTGAACGAGACGAATCCACAAAATGTTGCTTTAAAGAGCCCTTTAATTCCAGAGATTGAGGCTTGAGTCAAAATGACGAAATTTGGTTTTTGAAGGAGCCAACAAACACGAGTGATAGCGTTTTGAATCAGACTGTGAGCCAAATTGGCTGGTTTGACGGTCGAATGTTCGAATAATCTGGATTGTAGGGTGAATGCCAGAGTTTTTTTTAGTGAAATGGATACATGGCGGTGTATGGGGGTGATTCTGTGGGGGGGGGGGGATCGCTGTCTTGTTTTCCGAGTAGACAGTGCGCTACGAACTTCGCCCCAGGCACTTGATTTGACCTGAATAAACCGAGTAAGAGGAAGAGACCTGACACACCAGGGCTGATGAGAACTCTGAGGGCGAAATGGGAATTGGGGGGAGGGAGTTCTTGACCCACCATTCGTTACAAGATGAGACCGAAAAGTAGGACAAAAAAGGAAAAATTTTGACTTCTCCCCGACACCAGAAAAGTTAGCATGGACGCTCTAAAAAGTAGGACATGCCCGGGAAAAGTAGGACGTCTGGTCATCCTAGCAGGAATATTCTTCGAAGTTAAATTTGACTGCCCCTAGAATTAGCTTAGGCGATTCCTCTCCTTCGTCCACAAAGAATCTAGTAGAGGAAAGACTCTTCGCAATCGATTCCTTTTCCAATTTTTCGAAGAATTTAGCACACTTTTTATTGGCAATGGGGCATTTCTCTAATTGCAATAGGGGTAATTTAAAAGAGAATTATGTGTTCCGATGAACAGTTTTTCACTTCGACTAATACGCGCGCTAACCAGGTTCCACATCAGGAAAAAATGAAAGTCGTGCTCAACAATATGGGGAAAAAGAGTCAGTTTTCGGCTAAATCATACGTAACGAAATCGATGCGAAATCACCCGATCGATCATTTGGCTTATTATCCCCCAACTATATATAAACCTGGATTGCTCACAGCGGACTGGAGGGGCGTGGAGGGGGCAGGTCGTCCCCTGGTAAACAATCACCCTGTCCCTCTCGTTGTGTAGTTACGGCAACATGGCACTTATTTTGAAACTCCACCCCTCTCATCCACTATGGGACCTTATTTGATGGCTATTCGTTATCAGCAGTGATGAGCAATCCAGTTCTTTTGCATATATCGTTGTTATCCCCAAAAGACAGAAAATTAATAGTGATCAAACACGGCAACGTTGCCGTAGAAATCCCGCCCCCGCCGGTTTATCAAAGCATATTATGTGGTATCCAAGAATCTACCAACCATGTTCGAGAAAAACAAAAGGTGTCCGTCCCGTATAGCGATTTACATTCAACACACTATACAAATGTATAGGGCCGCGTCCTCTCCATAAACATTATGTATCAATTCAGAGGGGACGGGTGGAAAAACTTACACCACACTAGTGTATTTCATTGAATGGAAAACGCCATGAGTTTCAACTGAGCCTATAGAAACTGTCGCTTTCAATCAGGCATCGACTATACATACGCCATACAGCCGTGGGACTCGATTTTCCCAATATAGGTATAGAGCAGTGGTTCTCAAACTATCTCCAGCCATCGCCCACTTCGATTTATTCGAATTTAACCATTGCCCCCCTGTTTTACAAAATTTAATATTAAGGTACATGTACATGAGGTAGGTATCTACCACTTCAGTGTTTCTAGTTATTTTATTGAAAGGCAACAGAGACTGGGAAAATTGCAACAGGGAATTGTGAAAATTGAATAGCACGTTCTTTTTTTCAATGAGAGGTGAGAATTTGATGCCCTCCAGCCAATTTGTCCACGTCTGGCTTCATTTGGGTGAGTTTAAGTCTTTAATCGCCATCCACTTCCTGTTTTGAAGCCGAAGAGAATTTCCCTGGTTGTTTGTTATACCGATCTCTAAGAGCTTGGAAAATAGACATATCTTTATTTATTTATTTTTTTATTTTTTGGTGCATTCTGTTGAAGAGATCTTTGAAAGTGACGGTTTCATCGCTTCATTGGAGAAAACTTTCTGGCACACAAGGCATAACCGAAGCGATTTATCCGTGGGCGACGGAATGAACCCAAATTTAAGGTATTCGACGTTATATTGACGTCGTTTTTTGTAGGAGGCTGACATCTTGGCACGTCCCGGCGCAGCACCACTTCACTTTGGGTAAGGTAACTGTACAACCGAGTGAACCTATCCTCCATATTGGGGTAGATAAAGCTAAAATGTTGTGGGTAGGAGGGGTATATGGAAGTGGAAATACTATGGAGGAGCCCACAAGGCTTTTGAGGCGAGCCGAAAATATTATCTAGTATTTAAGCCTCAACTGCATCCTATTGGTCGAAAGGCACGCAGTCTCTAAGCAAGTGAGTCAGCTGGGTTTCCTGAGAAGTTATTTGTAAACAAGAAATTTACGATAATTTTATCTTCCCCAATATGGCCGTGAGTTCACCTAGTAGTAAAGGTTCTCCACTTTGGGCGTGAGATGAGCAGTGAGTTGAATCTTTGGAGGAGGTTTCAGTTGTCACTTTTAGAACGCCCTCTAAGAGTGAATCGCCCCCCTAATGACCAAATATAATCTGCCGCCCTTTCAGAACATTTTTTCGCCCAGTTTGAGAACCACTGGTATAGAGTAATACCAGCCCCCAAAACACGGAGTCGAAACAAAGTTGTTGCAAGTATTAAAATAAATACCTCTAGCAGAAGCCCGTTCTAATCCGAACGCAAGCCAAATTAGCAGCTTCGTTCAATACTGAACGACCCTCTTCCCCAAAGTGAGCAGCCCCCCCCCTCCCACTCACCAACCCGGAAAACATTGAAATCGGCTGAGAAAGGCACAACACTTACCCCAATGTTCAAAATTCACGCTCGCAATGTACTCAAGAGTCTTACCTGTAACAGAAAACCAAAAGGTACAATAATTCTTGTGCGTGGTAATAGTACTAGTCAAAACTGGTAAAAGGGAGCAATTTGACGTAAAGCATAACATCAAATTTTTCGCGATTCGATTATTATAGCGTTTTCCATTTGCATACAATTTTTGCACTGGGACAGTTCACTTCCAACCGTATTTTATTCCGTCAAGGTGGTCAGATGGAAATGAACTGCTGCGTTGCAAATGGAAAACGCTATTAATAATTCAAAATACTGTGCATTATTGACAACTGGTTCAACGAATCGAATAGGACAAAAGAGGACAACAAAATTTGACTATAAGTCATGTCACTAGGGAAGTCAGGACTGCCATGTGAAAGGGGGCACACATTTCATGCCTATCACAACATCTGCTCCATGGCCCTTTTCAAACTCGTAGATTCGTAACTTCAACAGGTCAGGGGATATACAGATACAGGCCAATTCTTGTAAATGGCCAACGAGGTCCTTATAAGGGCTCGCATTCCAAAGAGACGGAGATTAGCCGAATGCTTTAATCCTTATACATAGAAATGGAATAAAAGGTTACTTACAAGAAGAAAGACCCATTTCCAAAATAAATTCGTATCCTAGTTGAGTTTTGCCCCCCAAAAAATCAAACGCAACCTTCCTAATAGAATGACTAAATCATGAACCCCCTTTTACAGCACTTCTCAATAACCAATTCAGTCAGCATGTAAATTTCTCTTCATTACACTGTATTCCCATCTTCCAACAGCCCATTCCCCCAATTTACATACTCAGTTTAAATTCGTAATCGATCTAAGCTTCTCACCATCTCACGGATCACATTTTCCAAGTTTTCCAAAAGATATAAAACCAAAGTGAGCTGTTTCAGCTATGAATAAACAATGATCTATCCTGGGTATTCAAGGTTTAAACGGACTGTATCACAAAAGAAATAGTGAATAGGTATTGCTAGAGAAAACCTCACGTAGTATACATATTGTACAATAATAGTGTTGAATATTAATAACTTGATAAGAAACCATAAATTCTCCTTTAAGAGGATTTGTAGACTTCGAGTAACAGGTCCACATAGAAACACATCGAGATTGTGAAGCAGAGTGATTGGGAAGCAAATGAACGGGATATAAAAATATATTTCGAGTTCACATCAAATCTTATAAAGGATCTCTAAGGGAAAAGAAAACCCTGTCCTTTTTCAGCTACTTAATCAAAAATAGCCCACTTGTCAAAGCACACCGGCTTGAAGGGGAGCTACCCTCTCCCCACCACTTAATAACACTGACTCGACCAACGTGCCGAAGTGTAGAGGTCAAGAAATAAAACCAAAGTTTGGCAACCGTCGTTTCCTCACCCATCCGCCTACCTCTAGTATGAGTCTATACTCCACACCCCACTTCACCAACCGCAGTTAAAGCTTAATTTTTGAGGGTTGTTTGTGCTGTCGCAGATGACGTCAGATTTTTTTTTTCTCCTCAAATACCTTCCTCTGGCCATACAATTCTGTCACGCCGGCAACACCAACACAAATCCCATTTCAGAGAAAATAAATAGATATAAAAAGCAAATTTTTCACCCCTTCAACACGCCGTGAAGCCCACTAGATTTTTTTTTTTTTAACTATGAGTGATTTTCCTCTCTGTCCCACCGAGAAAACCGTAATTGGATCGAGAGTGAAAAGCTATGTTTTCACGCTCGTTGGATATATTTTCGGTTTGAAGTTAATTTGCCAAACCCCATAACCTGAAGCTTACACTTGTTTCACCTTTTCAATGACGTCTCAACTGACATCCTCGAACCTCGAGTACGCTGACTATGTACTGTCGTACTGTTCTGGTACTGTACTGTACGCGCAAATTATTTGGAATATTTCATTTTTTATAGTCTCATGCTTAGGTCTCATATGAAACCTTATAGGCTTCATGTCAAGGCCAGCAGAGCCCGAATTTAAATTTTTACATTGCTCTGCTGGCCTTGTAAAAAATGAAATATTCCGAATACTTCGTGCGTAAAATGGTGAGGGGATAATAGTCGGGGGGTAGTACTTGTATGCCCCCTTAATGGAAGGATTTAAGACAAATTATTTGTACCGGACAATACTCTGAACGCCAGGCCGTCGATAGAGGTCAAAATATACAAATTCGTTTATTGGTGGTCAGAAGTGGTGCGTCAAGGTGAGTAGTGCCTTCTGCACTGGGGCACTGACCACTGAGTGGACTCTGTGGCGGTATCAGTACATATCGGTGGGAGAAAAATTGGTGGCCTGGGACTTTTCCCTCAGAATTCCCTATTTCATTTCCAGAGGGCCTGCTCCCGACTAATTCGAGGCCCACCGATTTGTCAGAACTATACGCTCAATAGAAAAATAATCTGACGAATAAATGAACGTGCGATGATTATAGATCTGGTAATGACAAAAATTGATCAGGGAGCCTATTCTCTAACAAAAAAGCAATACGCCTATTTAATTAATTTTGTCGAACATGTGAATGAAATTTACATATTGCTGCGAAAAACGCATTGCGTTTTTGTTAGAAATAGGCCCCCAGACTCTCAAAAAATTGAGAGGAATAGTATGGAATTTCAATCAATAAACAATAAATTAAGCACTGAATAATATCATTAAGGGTAGTCACGTCAACCATCATAGACTTTGTAGTTTCGTAGTAAAGGGGTTTGTTGCTAAAGAAATTCAAGAGGTCCATACACGAACAACAATTATTGCGCAATAAATTTGTGCAATATTTTGACGTGTACCCTACACGTTCAATATATTGCGCAATATTTGGGTTTTTACATGATTTTTCTGATGTTTTCAAATAAAAAATGGTTTTTGTGCAACCCATCAATACAACCCATACACGTTCAATTTTATTGTACAACCCCTGTATATCGCGCAATATTTATTGACGTGTATGGGCCGCTTAAAGTAACGAAACAAATTTTCATGCATTATACGAATTCAGTCCGGCTCACACCTATCATGCACGCTTCTGATCCGACACATATCATGAATTTTTGGATAGGTGTGCGGACCGTAGTAGGCGTTACCGCGTTGATACCGAATAATTGACGGCTATTACGCTTCTCAGCCCTCTCATATATCGTCTTTCCACCCCCAATACGGTCGAACCATTACGAGGCACGCTCGTATGATAGGTGTAAACCAGGCTTCGAGTCGTTCGGGTCCTTTTAAAACTCATTCTTACTTCACATTATGTACATTTTTCTTCTTCCCACTTCTTATTGTGCATGGGGTATAATAAAAAACACATATAGGTAACTATGAAAATACTAAGTCTACGAAGGTCGTCGACGTGAACACCCTTATTGTCAGGCGGAACTCTCAAAATGGGAGAGAAGACGAAAAATTCCTGGCTCCACTATATGTATTTCTTCCCATTCAATTGAAATGCAGTTGATGAATTTCAAGGATTGAGTGCCACGAATATTTTTCGATTGGAATGTTTGTATTTTTTTAAACAAAATGTTTGTTTGAGGAACAAGAGAAATATGGAAAAAATCGGTCAATTGTAAAGGTCGAACTATCGACGAAAATGTCACGTGTTGCATTCAATATCTTTCCACCTCAAATAATGTTATAAAAACTATACAGAAGAATAGCCGCCAATAACTTTAACACTTGAAATAATAGATCGAAAAAAATGTTTCAATAGAAACAAGGGGCTATTAATATTGAAAGTCATTGTTCTTCTTGAGCCCACCAATCAACAGGTGGAATTAATTAGCCTCCTCCGAAATTTGAAAGCCCGATAAAAAAAATATCTCCTCTGCCTATTTACTGAGACGCCGAAACATTTACCGTTTGCAAACTTGAAAACCCCCATCGCGGTGATTTCCACTAGAAAGATGAAAATCGAAGGCACTTCTTTTCTGCCACTCCACGTTGTTATTCAAGATCGATAAAACAGACAACCTCACCCCTCATCCGATCTAAGTCACAATACCGAATAAAAGCTTTCCGGCGAGGAAATCTTTTTAAAGCAAGTAGTCTGAAGGCCACATATATAAAAAGTAAATGCGGGCTTTTCTTTTTCTTTTCACATCTCCCCCCCCCCCTACAATTCTTAACAGTATTATTTAAGCAACTTTTCAAATCAACTGGTAGCTACTATGAAGAAGTAAGTTAAAAAGAAAAGTGGCCTTAACCCAATTCGAAAAATGTCCCCCTCTCGCACCACCCTTTAACTTCCCTGTTCTTAACTTTTTTTGTTTCTTTAATGTCATCTAAGTGGTTTACACCAAATTGAGGACTTGAGGAGGTCGATGTAACAAAAAAGTTATCTACCTTTTATCTCTCAGAATTTATTGTTATGATAATCTCAAAAGTTTAAGAATTTTCAACTTGATCTCGCTCTATTTTCTTTTCTTTACTTAGTTTAAGGTAGAAACCGCATTGCGTAGGGATGAATTCGTCCTGACACGAAGAAAACAATCAACAAAAAGGGCCTATTAATTCCTCTCGATTCCCTTCCATAGCCGAATATGACACACGCAAGGAAATAAAACATAAAAGTACATCCGACTGTTTCTGGGAATTTAAACAGTAATTTCACAAACGTTTCGCGTAGAAACCCAACGAAACGAAGAAAAGAGAGAAAAAAAGGAGGGGCGTGAACCCCTTTTGTTGATTCCATTTGATGACACGGTACACTATGGAGATGGAAAGGTTTGCCTTGAACACAAAATGAGACAGAGAATCACGGCAGAAACAAAAAAAGTAGGAGGGGGGGTCAGTGTCAATAACGCGTGCAAAATTAAAATAAAGCACCAGGTGTGTGCCTTCTTCCCGCCCTGGCTTGAGGCCCTTTGAGACCCGATATAAAATAAAGCACCGCGTACTACAGTGTTTCACTGACTCTTTGTCAATGCTGGTCGACAAAATGTGAGAGTTGTTTTTCTTGATTATGGCTCAGGCTAGAAAAAGTATAATTAGATTCACAATAAGAGGGTTTCAGTGCAGATCTCGTCTCTTGAATGAAAGTAAGCGAAAAGGCTCGGCTTTCTTCTGACCTGAATGAAAAGTCCTTACTTTTTTTTTCCCCCACAGCGGTAACTTTTAACTCTAAAGGGGAGGGGAAAAATGAGCTTCAATCCTCAGTTTCCCTTCACTCATCTTACTGTACTTATTAAATATTTTAATTAAAGCCCTGGTTGAAACAGGCGTATCAGATAATTGCGATGGATTGAAATAAGCCACACGCTATGAGAATTGAAGGAGGTTCATACCCTCTTTTTTTCCCCAGTCCAGAGTTCCAGTTTCATGACGGGAATATATTGGTCAAACAGGAACAGGAAGGGATATCGAAAATAATGCCTTTAATAATTGTCGACGAAAAACTAATAATTATAACAGAACGATTCCACCGAAAATGGGGAACTTGCACGTTTCTCAAGCACCGGTGTTTCTTGAAGAGGGTTCTTCGACAAGACAATTGCTCACATTAAACATTGAAATCAATCAATGGTTTTTTTAAGGCGAATTTTTTAAAATTTTGAGTGGGGGTTTAATGACGTCAAAGGGCAGTTAACGAAATGGATGGTGTGGGAAGAGGGGGGAAGTTGTGTTTTCTGGGGGCCAATTTTTCTTGTTACTTGTAAACAGAACATTTTAGAGTTCCCTCAATTACTTTAAAACTGCACATTGACGTCATATCCCCTCCTGACAAAACTTTGAAATTTATTTTAAAATCATCAGACGCACCAATCGGGCTGCAACTACAGTTGATATCCCTCTGTCCATGTGCCAATTCACCGTTATATTTTTCTTCCAAATCGGGCATTCATGCAAGTTCCCCATTCTGAACGATTGCAATAAGCATGAACTCCATCCCGGTATTACATATTATATGTTTTCCGAAAAATATTATTCGCAAGCCAAACAAGTGCTCGGAAGAATATAAGATTAGTCAAAACTTTGTAAACTTATGTAACTCATAGGCAAACCACCAACTCTTCCCCGTTTTTTTTTTATCATTACTTAAAATTGATATCAAGACGGAGGGGGAATCAGTGTCGTTTCTGGTGGGGATTTATGTTCTACAAAATTAGCGGCCCTTCGTCAGTCAAAACACCAAGGGCTATTCTGTAACTTTGAGGTATACAATATAGGTATCGGATGTCACCAGTGATGGGGTGATTCTGTAACTTGAAAGGTAAAGGTATCGAATTTCATTTCGGAAGTCATGTGATTTAATTTATTTTCTTTTAAAAAAAAAACCCTGATTTTATTGATTTTTCAAAGAAAAAGAATGAAATCACACGGCTTTCGATAGGAAATTCGATACTATACTGAGTTATAGAATAGCCTCCCTATATAAGTCATTAAATTTCGCCATCATGAAAACATATATGATTTACGCCCGCTTTATCAATCGTTGATTAAAGAGCTGACTAAAAAAGTCATCTGTTTCATGATCAAATATTTCGTCATGGTTCACAGATGATTTTTCTAAATCAGTTCTTTAAATTTCTTAATCGACAATTTATAAAGCGGGCCTAAATGCCGTTAATACTATAATGAAATATTGTATGTAATATCGTCGGCTAAGGCGTGATACCTCGTAAGTGACAATTTGGCGAAAAATAGGTTTTGGTACCAAATTTTTCGTTAGATACCTAACTTGATTATCATAAATTTTGTTTTCAAGATAATCAATATAATTTTTTATGGGATAATTGCCAACAATTTGAAATTAATGTAAAAATATAGGGATTTTAAATAATGATTTTTTGTTCTCCTGTAAAGTTTGGTTTTTGGACATACGAGGTATCACGCCTTAGCCGACGATATATACGTTTATAATCGATGACTACTGTAGTCAAGGTTATTGAACTGAGGAATTATTCTGTAACTTTTTGAAATATCGAATTTTTTTCGTAAGTCATGTGATTTCATTAATTTGCTTTAAAAAAATCAATAATATCAGGTGGCTTCCGATAGAAAATCCTATTGGCGATTGTAGCTATCACTAGCGGCGCTAGGTGTCGTGTGATAATGAAACCGGTACTCCCAACATATGTTAAATGATAACACGTTTTGTGTTTTTTTAAAGTGTTTTTTCGGGGTCAACGTCCGTAACGTTCCGGGAAAAAAGTAGTCAGTTGGCCAAAAGTGACGAGAACAGACGAGCATGGTTTCTGATACATTTACACTCAAACGTCAAGCAAACTCCTAAGCCTTTCGGCAGTCGACATTCTCCCAACACTGGGCTAATTGATAACTGACACCGTTGAACCCCAAGGTGACTAAACTCTTCTATAGGTGCCGCAGATTTCCTCCTGTCCATCGGGCGGGAGGGGTGGGGACTGACGTCACCAGCAGTCTTTTACTCCCGATTGCTTACCCTAGAGCAGCAGAGCAAGTTAATTTTGAATTTGAAGTATTATGAATGCTCAAAAATCACAGCCCAATAACAATTAAAAATGTACTGGGTCGAGCGCAAAGCCGGTTGGGACTGCTCATGAGTAGGTGAACGACAGTAATGGCCGAAGATCTGCGGCACCTATAGAAAGTTTAGTCACCTTGGAAATCACAGCCCAATAACAATTAATAATGTACTGGGTCCGGCGCAAAGGAACTTGGGACTGCTCGTGACGTAGATGAAGGACAGTAATGGCCGAAGATCTTCGGCACCTATAGAAAGTTTAGTGACCTTGGTTGAACCCTCAATTTTTGGGAAACAATGACATGATAGTAGGTCTATTCGTTTGTCGTCCCGGACTACTCCGAGCAGCACGAAATTTTGCAACCTCGCGGGTTATCATGTGAAATAACGCGAAAAAATAATGAAAGGTTAGTACTTTCAGTGCTAATAGTGCAGCTACGGACGACAAACGAATAGACCTAATGTGTGTCGTGGTTTCGACGCGAAGAGCCATCGAAGACACTGCAGTTTTCTCTGGATTCACCATTGAAAGACATCCCACGAGCCCCTTAGCATTTCTTTATTGGTACTCGCCAGCTCACCCTTTTTGTTTTAGTGCTCAGAGAACGGCACGGGTTCAGCAAAATGGTTGAAAACGTTTTTGAATCGGTGTTTTCGAGTTTTCTTGCCCCAACAAATAGCCGGTAGGTAGTGAAAGTTTCTGTACGGGTGTACCACGTACCCGCATAACCGTCTTGTTTTCTTGATTCGGCGATGCCAAAGGTACAATATCGAGGCCTCCTAGTCACCGTCGGATTTTTTAGCCGTAGTTCACGGTAAAAAAGTATCACTGACCAACATTTTTGATATATGGAACTTCCTCATTGTAGAAAACCCTTTGTGGTTTGTTGCCAAATGACAACAACAAATCACATGGAGTACCGGACTCAATGTTTCTCTGAAACGCCACCAGATATCGTATCCCTTAGCTACAATCGCCAATATTAGATCGCTAAAGGCTATAGGCCACACATTCGTCCCAAACCTTCCAATACTAATTGACTTCTAGCATTGTCTATAGAAACTGACCAACTGAAAATTCAAACGCATTGTGAGTTATTTGGCAAATATTAGGCTTGTTCCAAACTATACCCTATAGAACTTGTTCGGAACCGTCAAAGAATCATATTCTGCCAATAAAACGCAAAGAATTTGTTTGTTACTATGCGGAGAAATGGTTCCGAACGGTTCCGAACAATGGGGGAGTTCAATGGGTATAGGTTGGAAGAAACCTAGTGACACACATGTGTGGCCCCTACTTAAAGCGCTGTTCACATGAAGCGGCGAATTGTCTTTCAATATCACGCATAATTTCATTGAAAACCCCCTATTCCGTGACTAGTTTTCGTTATGTTTTTGAATAGATTGCTCGCGATATTGGCGATTGTAGCTAAGGGATACGATATCTGGTGGCGTTTCAGAGAAACATTGAGTCCGGTACTCCATGTGATATAGTTGTTGTCGTTTGCAACAAACCACTACAGAGGTTTTCTACAGTGAGGAAGTTCCATGTTTCAAAAATGTTGGTCAGTGACACTTTTTTACCGTGCTCTACGGATAAATAATCCGACGGTGACGAGAAGACCTCGATATTGTACCTTTTGCGTCAGCGAATGAAGAAAACAATACGGTTATGCGGGTACACGATACCTACCCGTCACTGTCAGCTATTTGTTGGGGCAAGAAAATTCGAAAACACCGATTCAAAACGTTTTCGACCATTTTGCTGAACCCGTGCCGTTCTCTGAGCACTAAAACGAAACGGTGAGCTGGCGAGTACCAATAAAGAAATGGTAAGGCGCTCGTGGGATGTCTCTCAAGGGTCAATCCCGAGAAAACTGCTGTGTCTTCGGTTGCTCTTCCCGTCGTAACCGAGACACAATCTTGTCATTTCATTGTTTCCCAAAAATTGAGGGTTCAACGGTGACAGTTATCAATTAGCCCATTGTTGGGAGAAAGTCGACCGCCGAAAGGCTTGGGATCTTGCTTGACGTTTGAGTATAAATGTATCAGAAACCAAGTTCGTCGTCCGTTCTCGTCACTTTAGGCCAACTGACTACTTTTTTCCCGGTATGTTACGAACGTTGACCACGAAAAAACACTTTAAAAGTACACAAAACTTGTTATCATTTAATATGTGTGGGGAGTACCGTTTTCATTATCACACGACACTAGCGCCACTAGTGATAACTACAATCGTCAATTGCCTGGAAATTGTATCATGTGAACAGTGGGCTCTCTAAAAAAAAAAGCCATGTTTTTCGCAGCAATACGTGAATTCGTATGTTTACAAAAAAAAAAAAAAAAAAATTACAAAGAAAAATTAATGAAATAGACATATTGCCATGAAAAACATATCGCTTTTTTGTTAGAGAAAAGACCCCCCAGGGGTCCCATATTAAAATTTGACATATTTCTTTCTGTACTAGAATAAGATGTTTTAATTGGTTTTTTGTAAACCCCTAAAAAAGAATGAAACAGAGAGATTTCCACGTTGAGTCAAAATGCATCCCTCAGGCCCCAATAGTTCAACATGCGGTAATAGAAGAGGAAGTCAGTGTGACAATTTAGCAGCACTCAAGTGGCAGAACTTCGGAAAATCAATTATGGGTATGATGCCACCTGGAAGAAGCGTAATTTATAGAATTATAAATGCAACATTGCAATGCTAACAGGCGGGGACGACAACTGGGGCTTGCAAGAGACCCACTTCCCCACCCGTTCACGCAAAACCTTGGGCAATTTCCGGATTTCTCTCTCACTCTCTCTCTCTTTTGAAGCCGCTAGGAGCATTTTTTAAAGACT
The DNA here is from genome assembly GCA_038030265.1 of Corythucha ciliata. Lineage (NCBI taxonomy): Eukaryota > Metazoa > Arthropoda > Insecta > Hemiptera > Tingidae > Corythucha > Corythucha ciliata. The sequence goes on from CM075938.1 coordinate 29,551,419, forward strand.
GATATGTAAACATGAAATGAGTAATAGAACATTGACATTTAAAAGTTAATAACTTGGACAGATGGCCAATATAAAACTTTGTATACTATATTTTGCTTGGATCACGATACGAATATTCTTTTCTAATATATTCATACAGCAAAACGAACGATAGAACCCATCAAAAAGTTCGAAAGTTTCTTATCCAATTGGAAAAATGGATTCCTCGGATTTCCATGAGAGAATCTTATAGACATTGTCAGTATGGTCGCTTAGACAACGAGGGTTAGTAGGTAATGATCGTTGGACTTGCTGACTTTTATTTACTTATTACATTATCTTACTCCATAAAGCTATGTAGTTTTCTTTTTCTTTTTCGTTTGTTCTACGATTATACATATACAATAACTAAAGCGCGACGGGTGGCTCCGTAATAAAAATTAACCTATGCGCTTCAAAATTGTTGAGCTTCCAATGTCGCATTCACTCTCACCTCACTGTGAGGCATCTGTAGCATGTTAAACCTTATCCTGGCGAAAGCAAATGCAATGCATGCATTAGAGAATCTTATCTTGATGTTATAGACGAAGAGCGGACAGAAAACAAATTTCTTGGCTTTCGCATTTTTCCATCACACACTCACCAACCCGACCCCATCCCCTTCTTAAGCACTCTAGTGAAAACAAAGAGTCTACATGGGAACAAATATGGACTAAAAACGGCAGTATAACGTAAAAAGTGGTTCCAGCGCGAGCTCTCAAGGGGTAAGAGTTGAGTCCCATTTAACCGATCATGTGAACCGAGGCCTCTCGCCACGAATCTACAGCGACTATTACTCGCTACTGACAATTGCTCTTCTCATGTACGCATTTATAGGTCCTCTCTTCTGAGCGGTGGAAACTGCAGTGAGTTTTCAACAACGTAAACGAAAACAAAAAAACAAAACGAAAGACTGCCTAAGAAGAAATAATAAGTAAGAATTGAAATAACCGCGAGAGATACTAATGAAACTTTAATTAATTGAATGTTTTATTTTTAGGGTTCGGGCTTGTTTTTGTTTTTGTTTTGAAGAAGAAACAATAACAAGCCCAAAGCCTAAAAATAAATCATTAATCAAGTATAACTTAAAAGTTACTAATTGTAATTATGTAATTAATTTTTTCGTTTATTAGTTTTCAATGATAATCACCATATCACCAATAATATCACCAGAGTGATAATATTGCCTGCGGACTATGTTCTGCCCTTTATTATCCCCCAGGAGGGCGCGTTGCGGAATATTGCCTATGCTGTGTGGAGTAGGAGAAACTCGCAGAAAACCAACTGGAACTGTATGGAAAATGAGCCATCTCCTACGTCGCATTCCTGGATCCCCCCCCCCCTTATTGGGAGAAGTCTATTTAAATTCGTAACAAAGATGCGCACCTTTACAACAAATCAGTTTACATGACTCCAAATTTTAAACAAATTGAATCCTTTCGATCGAATTGCGACGTAATTACTTCACGGCAATGCAAAATTTAGGGTGGGTTCATCAATGCACTTTTATTGCGAGATATCTAGTAGTGATTGATAAACCCACCCTTAGGATTTTATGGCGTTTTCCATTCAATGCAATACCCTAGTGTGGTGTAAGTTTTTCCACCCGTCCTCTCTGAATTGAAACATATGTTTATGGAGAGGACAGTGTGTAGTGTGTTGAATGGAAATCGCTATAATAGTACAAAGCAATTAGTAAAAAAAAACGGCCCAACCTCAACATCCAAAGTGAAAGTTTCCCTTCAACGCCAAAATGTTCCTCACAACCCACATATTGATTGGTAAAAAGTTCCACCATTTGGAGGTATGGGTTTGGGTGGGAGGGGGTAATAGGTTCGTAAATTCTTATTTTGTTCCAGAATTTCTCAAATATTTCAAAATCTTTGAGGTTTATCGTGAAAATGATCATTTACAAAAATAATCTTCATCAAATTGCCCACAAAAATGATTCCCGAGATAATCTTACTTGAGTGAACGGTTCGAGAGTTACGGTGGGTGTAGAAGTTTAGATTTTTCGCAATTCGACGTTTTTTGTCGAAAAAAGTGGCTTAAGGAAACTTTTTGTTTTTTGCATGATTGAGTTTTGTAAAATCAAATTGCGATTGAAGTGGACGGTAGAATGTTAATAACATGCCCTTCAAGGGACAACAACCTCCCCCTCCTTCACAAGGGGCGCTACTTTTGAAGGGATAATAGGCTTCCTTTGGCCTAGGTCATATACACAAGGTGGATCCGTATTACTCAGGCACAAAATTTTGGGTGAAACTACGTCTAAATCCGAACCCACCGCCACTTCCGGGCGGGTCCTATCGAGATCCATTCAAGATTTATGATTTTTTTTTTTAATTAAAGGAAATTACGACAATGCTTTGAAAAATCCCAGATCTCTCGACTTACATTACATTGATCCAAACCTTGATGACATTTTCAGAAACTACGGACAATTTCGGTTAAGATAGAGGCCATTTCATTGCTTGAAATGATCGTCAAATCCTAAAGATCTGGCCTTTTGTCGTAGATTCACGTGAGTTCCACAATAAGTACGCTTTCCAAGATTGCTGTACCCAAACGGCTTTCTTGGTGACGTTTTAGTCTCCCTATATTCAGCTTTTTTATGGTGTATTCACATATCACGTTACCACTAACGTTTCTCGACGAATATCGTGAGCGATTGTTATTCATTATGTAGAAAAATGCGTATCTGTGCATTCTCGCGATATTAACGCGGGAAATGTCAGGGGTGCTGTTAAATGTGAATACGTCATAACAAACTTTAGAAAATAAGGGACGTTTTTTTGGAGCATCGTCAGTCTGTGGAAAAACCCGTTTGGATACAGCAATGTTTTGGAAAACGTACAATTTATGGAGTTTACGTGAATCTATGACAAAAGGCCTAATTTCTAGGAGTTGATGATGATTTCAAGCAATGAAATGGCCACTATCTCACATGAAATTTTCCGTAGTTCCCGAAACTGCCATCAATGTTTGGATTAGGTGCGATGTAAGCCGAGAAATCACGGATCTTTGAACGAAATTGCCCTGTTTTTGCATTATAAAGAAAAAAAATCATAACCCAAGAATGGCTCGAGATAGAACACCTCCGGAGGTGGCATTGTACTCGGCTTTAGACGTAGTTTCACCCAAACTTTTGTATCTGAGTAATGTGTATTATGATCTAGGCCAAAGGAAGCCTATTATCCCTTCAAAAATAGCGCCCCTTGAGAAGAAGAGAAGGTTTTAGTCCCTCCAAGGGCATATTACTAACATTCTACAGTCCACCGAAATTGCAATTGGATTTTACAAAAGAAAATCGTGCAAACAAAAAAAAGATTTCCTTAAGCCACTTTTTTCGACAAAAAACGTCGAATTGCGAAAAATCTAAACTTCTACACCCACCGTAACTCTCGAACCGTTCACTCAAGAAAGATTATCTCGGGAATCATTTTTGTGGGCAATTTGATGAAGATTATTTTTGTAAATGATCATTTTCACGATAAACCTCAAAGATTTTGAAATATTTGAGAAATTCTGGAACAAAATAAGAATTTACTAACTTATTACCCCCTCCCACCCAAACCCATAGCTCCAAATGGTGGAACTTTTTACCAATCAATATGTGGGTTGTGAGGAACAATTTGGCGTTGAAGGGAAACTTTCACTTTGGATGTTGGGGTTTAGGTCTAATTGCACCGTACTAATAAGGAGACTCGAGATTTTTCTGATCAGGAAAGCTCAATTGTCCCCACTCTTCACGTTTTCAAATAGTCATATCAAGTTTTCTGAAAACGGAAATCTGAACCGTTTAGACAAAATTACTGTTTCGAGGCCTACAGAAGAAGTTTTTGAAAAACAACAACGACAAAATCAAAAACACGATAATTGGTTACGAAATGAGAGAGTAAAAAACTGAATCAAAAATGTAATAGGTCGCGTCGGACTGTCGTGAACTCCAACAGCCTCACCCTACAGACTACAAGAAAAACGACAATTGGACAAAAGAACACTTAAAGGAGCACTTGAGTCCACCGAGGGCATCCCTCGCCCTACGGACCCTCCGCGCAACTAATAGAACCCTCAGGCAGGGCTGCCAGGTCCCCCGAAGAGGTTTTCCCCAATTTTTTCCCCACTCAGCTTGCCCCCCCCCCACCAACTCCTGTCGCCAATTCATGCCACTAAAGGCTCAAAAGTCAAAACCAATTTATTTTACAAACAAAATAGGCAACAGGGACATAAAATCCAAGCTATAAAACATTTTAGAAGTTCATCGATGGATTAGGTTTAGGTTACAAAACTAACACGTGATAAACGTGAGGGAACAGGGAAGGCTCAATCACGGTGGAAATTTTTACTCATCTGCTGAATTTAGGAACTCGCCCGTCATTTAAATAACGCCAGTTAGCATGTTTTCTCTCGAATTATAAACGAATGGATGATTAACAAATGAGCAATTTAGAGGCAAGGAAAGGACCATGCGAGCGACAGGCGAGAAGGCAGCGAATATTACGTTTTGGAAAAGGTCCGATTTGTTGGGATTTCAAATACACGAGGAAACTTAATTCAGGAAGTATTGGTGATATGGTGATGCAGTCAGAAAATTACGTGTTTTCGCCAATAAGCTGATTCAAAACGTAGTAGATGTCGCCCGATCTGGATTAAAAAAGGCTCTTTAAATAGAAATTTTTGTGCTCTTTCCAATGGGCTCATCATTTCTGCCATTGCAACAATTACTGCGTGTGCAACAAGCTGTTTCTGAAATAATCAGAAAATGGCGGATATCTCGGAAACAAAGCGAAATTTCGGAAAAGTGCAAATAGTCATTTCGATCAGAAATGAGATGCCTCTTCACTGGTTTTTCTCTGTCCAGTCGCTTTTTGTACACCCTGTATATATATTTATGGCCGTTTTCTTGTTAGCACGATAACTCTCGTAGAAGTTAATTTGGCTTTGGCACAAAAATCAATAGTCATAATAAGACCCCGGTCGGTATTGCATTTGGGCCAAATCGGTCGACTTGGATGGGGGGGGGGGGTAATATGGCTTGAACTGGTAAAAAAATCACTAGTTGATTCCAGAAGCATTACATTCGGTACGATGACTTCATTTTGAAGTAGCCTTTGATTCCCATTAAGTTCAGCTTAAACAAACCCGGCAGCAAACAGTACGAGGAAGGGTCAAACATTAACGAAACAAATCATCAACATTATTGCTTCTGGGACGGCTTAGGGTATCCGCATACGAAATGATATGCACTCTTTCCGACCGCCAGCTGCCGGAGCGAAAATTTTTGTTTTCCAAAACGAAACAATTGCATCTAAATTTTAAAAAGACGTAGGTATTTTTTTTTTACTTTTTGTTCATTGAGTTCATCATAATGTAGCCTTCCCAACCTTCAGGAATAAAGTTAAAAAAAAAAAGACAAAAAAAAACGTCCTGACGAAGGCTATCCCAATTAATATACGGGCTCGTGAATTTAAAAGGTCACGTTCGTACACTTTGTTAGTGCTTCTCATACATGTTTAAGTGTATTCCGCTGATTTTACGAGCAATGCCCGACTCGGTTTCCTATTCCTACGCGGAACCTTCGAACAAGGCCAGAAGACTGTGATAATTGGAACTCTGGCTAATCTATAAAAAATTAATTGTAGAACAATCGGTGACGGACATCTTTTGTTTGGTATCCAAGTTTTTTCGAACAGGATTGGTAGATTCTTGGATGCCACGTATGCTTTGATTGACCGGCGGGGGCGGGATTTCTATGGCAACGTTGCCGAGTCCGATCCCTAATGAAATCGGCAAATTTTGAATACGAAGACAAAATAATGTCAACGCCAAAATTCACTTCCTTTTCTTCTCCTCCCGCTGCCTTATTGATAAAAGTAGACAAGAACTAATGTGCTACCAGAAAGGGGGATGGACAGCAGGGAGTGCGAGTGCTTCTGACAGAGGGTGGGTTGCCAAGGAGTTTTCTCAGTGTGATGGAGGGAAGAGAGGAATTTTATGATCCGTTTCCCTTTACGCATCACAAGCGGAAAGAGGCGAGGGATTGAAACAAAAAACACATTGTTTCCCATCTCCAAATGCGTACAAATAAAATATTTTCTCGTCGCAGGAACTATTTGAGTAGAATAATTTATAATAATTAAAAACGTATATACCTAAGTGACATTTAGGAGAAGGAAAAATGAATGCTAGTCATGTAACGTATGAGAAATAATCACTATTTTACGAAACAAGGCACAAGAAAATTGGCCTTAAGGCATTTAGATTCAGGAGGAAAAGTTTGGGGGTAAAACAATTGTATAAAGAAAAAAATACTACCGCTTCCTTCGTGAATTTTATTTCACAACCTCTTTTTCGTCTTACCCCTTGAGGACCACAAATGATCGGAGAGAAAGTTGTTAAACAAACCCCCACCCCGCACACTTTTTTCGACAAGCACCTCAGATAACAATAGAACAAAAATTGGGGGAAAACTCACTGTAGCGTTATTCGTTAAAGGGCGAGGGGTCATATAAACTGCAAGGGAAGGGACGGAGAAGTGGTGGCTTGGGACCAACAATACGAATCGATGCTCTGAAAATCGACTCAACTGGAACACAACATGGGTGCTGGGGGTGATTTCGCAACAAAAATCTATGGAACTCTAGAAATACACAAACAGCATTATTTGCCACTCACAAAATCATAATACATGCACACCTAGTCTATGTAGACGCTGAGAGAAGTGAATGTCCATACACATGTCGAGTTGCCGCAAAATGTCACGGAAGTATTTTCGGCGAAGCAAAAAAAGTCTTGACAGTTCAATTTATATATATATTTTAGATGTCCGCTTCTCGAAAAAAAGACTTAGCGGTTCCGTTGAAACCAGCTTATTAAAGAACAATATTAAAAGAGCCTTCGGAGCGTGGCAACAGTCATGTCTGTCACCGTGTGCGCAAAGTTGTCTAAAATAGTGTCAGGACCTTAAACAAGTATACGTCTGTTGTGGTTGGAGAAAGGTGGGCGAGTTTCAAGAGATTAAAGGCAGAAAGGGTGGCTTAAAAATAAAAACGTACAATGCTGAGCCAATTTAAAAATAGGGCACAACTAGTCCAGTGAATGAATGGGTTATAGCTCCGGTGAGCGGTATCGAAACGTATTCCTTCGGAAACTTGTTAAGGGTGGTTAGAGAGTGAACGTACTAGGCCGCGTCCACACCAAAGGAGGCAAGCTTAGAGCCTGGAGGGTAGCGAGACGCTAGGGTGAAGCATCCAAGTAAACGAACTCAAAGAAATTAATTGCCCTGGCCACACAGAGAACTTGGATGCTTGGGTAGACTCCTAGCCGGCTATCTCGGCGAACAGCTCCCACTGTTCTACCCTGGATGCTTCCTTGGACATTTGTGGGCGGCGGGTCCTTTTTTCTCTCTCATTCAGCTTGAAACAGGTGAAGGGTGCTAACTCTGTTTACTTGGTCGTTGTCCTCTATTTTAAATATAAATAATTGCGTGCATTCCTCTTAGAGTCCTCACAACTCCTTGTAGATATCGTACTTCAGACCAGAATTTTCCATTAACAACTTTTTTATTTACGTAATTAGGTAAAGACATGATACTCCCAAGGCCCAGAGACAGCGTCTGAATGGGAAAGAAGAGAATTCACTCCTCAAGAGCTCTGCATCCAATCCACTCAAGAGCATAAGAAAAGAAGAAGAAAAAAAGAAAACCCTATTTATCCATGAGTGCACGCCACCTGCTATCCTGGCCAGTCGGTAGCCACCTATACCTCCAGCCCATCCTAGCGCAAAGCTAGCCACCTCCGGTGCGGACGCGGCCCAAAAGTCCTCTCGCCTAGGGGGTTGACAACAGGTGGAGAGGGGTCCAAGAAGGTCCCATTTTTAGGGTTTTCGCCTCTATCTCGAAAACAATCGGTCTTACCGAAAACGTCACTATGTACTTGAATAAGGAAGACACGATTCTCTACAACTTCGATCTCATACGTTTCATAGAAATTCCCAACCGTTCCGGATATACAGGGTGTAACGGAAAAGTCAGGCATAAATGAAATGGGTGATTCTTGGTCACATTTGGAACCAAAATGACCCTATACACCATGGTCCGATTACTTATGGTTTTGGAGATAATTGGGGTTTTCCTAATTTTTAATGTACCCACGGTTTTCCTTAGTAAATCGTCTGTATCTTATGAAAAAATGGTCTCATTGAAATTTAAAAGAAGCCATTGGAAAGAGCATTAAATTCTCTGTGGGATTGGATATTTTCATCTCTAAATCGATCAATGTTTAAGTGCTTAAATTGCTGCTGAACAGACAACTTCTTAGATTTCCAGAAAACTCCTAGTCTTTCAGCCAGCTGTCAATTCTTTTATGGCCCTCGTAGGAAGTGTAAAACATTATTAAAAACTTCTACTGTTTGTCAGCTTTCGAATGGCCTCCTTAGTTCTGGATTTTTTTTTTTCTTCCGAGATAGAAGCAAAAACGCGCAAAAAAAGCCCCCAAAAGTATCCGTTTTTAAGCATGATTGTAATGGTGATTGAAAAAATGAATAATCCAGAACTAAGCAGGCCATTCGAAAGCTGACAAACAGTAGAAGTTTTTAATAATTTTTTACACTTCCTATGAGGGTTACACCCTGTATACCTTCCGGAAAAGTGGCAATTTTAAAAAAAAAATATTTTTACCTCTTGCGGGATTTTTTCCCGACGACTCTAGGCTCCCAGGACCGATGAGCACCATGAGGGTGAAACGGTGACTGGGATGTTGTGGCTAGGCACCACGGCCGAGTTCAATACTGAACGATGAAGATACTCCGCTCAATAGCCGGGCTGATGAGAACAGGACTGACAGGACTGGAGGCTGAAGGTCTGAGGTCGAAATAGGGACTGAACCTCGCTCTCGGTGCAGTTTTTCGCGATTGTTTGGTGGGTCCTGCCCCCAAACACTTCACTTCTTCACTTCTTGGTTCCTAACTACCCTAATCAAGTTTCTGAAGGAATATGTTCCGATACCGCTCGCCGGAGCTACACTCCCTTTTGAGCAATTCATTCACTGGACAAAACATACACTTTCCAACTTGTGATGATTTTACATACAAAGAAATCTCCAACGCCGAGATTTTAGAAGGAAATAATGTCTCATAGCAATAGTGAGCAACGAAATTCAAGACGAAGGGTTATGCTGAATTTTTGTACGAGGCCAAAAAAAGGGAAAACAAGAGAGATATTGGAAGCATTGAATAGCAGGGGGGAGTCAGTGCTGAGTTGGGTGCCTGTCACTATTGGTGAGAAGTCAGCACCGATGGTTTCGATCCTGCTGATTGTTTAATTCGTTTCCAACCAAGAAAAAACATCGCCGGGGCCACATTCCTGGTATCGCACGAGTGCCGTCATTCGTGAAATTAGGTATTTTTTAAAATCGTAATGCCATTTTTTCATTGCGCTTACTTCATTTTAGTGCATTTCATTTAAAAAATGCACTTCTTTTGTCTCGCCCTGATAGTGGCAAATTTTTGCACGGTTGTCCTTTTCAGATATTTCTTTTTAGTGATTGCAATTAGACGTATCGCGGTGTGTTCGCATTTTGAATGCGTTTCGCGTTGCGTTCTCTTGTTCCTGTGGAAGGCTCATCTTTATCTTGCGCCGCAGTTAGCCCTTTTTATTGTTAAAAAATAAAAACGATCGTGATAAAATTAAGAAGCTTCCTTGAAAAGTTTTCACAATCGCCCTCCTCGCACCCCATATCCTTGTCTGTTCCACAAGAAACATTCTGAAGTTCCAAGAAGAATTACTATACCACCCTCTCCTCTTCTGTTTGTCTCAGGACGTGCCGTTTATGGCTTATCGAAAACATTTGATTAACGTCTCGCCATCTGAACTTTTTCGAGGAGGTCAGCAAGATAATTCGGTACAAATGTCAAAGTAATCAAATTAAGCTGTCTATAGAGGCTGATGAGATTATCCTTACTGCCCGTGTACGGTATTTCTGTAATAGTTTCTCTGAAGAATGTTAAGGATGGCAGGAGGAAAGAAAGAAAGAAAGAAAGACAATACAAAAGAAAAAAATAATGAGATTACTTGTTAAGCGTACAATTAGTCCTCGGGTGAAGGAAGAAACAGACCCGATAGTACCTCAGACTCGGATCGAAATAACCTAGTGGATCAAAAAGAAATTCCACGGTGCTTTCTGGCACTACTGCTAATTTTTTCATCTTTGCTGGTACAGTCGTTGATGTTGAAAAGTTGCACATTGGCAATATGTCGATGAAAATGCTTGATGAACTCCACGATTCCCTTCAAAATAGGAAGTCTCGACTGTTTAATTGGCTCAGTGTGCGCAGTAGCACCCGACCAAACTATCGGCTGACGAAAAGCCAGCACTGTGCGGTCCTGCAGTGACTCACAACCAATCAAAAAGCAACACGCCCATGAATACAAGCCACGCCATGCCTCGAAGTTTGAGCTTTGACAGTTCACATTTGGAGAAGGCGTCTAAAAACCGGTCACGCACGTGTGCAGCAGATTCACTGTGAGAAACGAGGTGTCTATCAATCAGACAGGCAGGTGTGCTGCCTGCATCAGGCGTCAGTTGATCTCATTGCTTCTTCTATAGTTATGGGCGGTTATGGGTTTTGTGGAAACTATTATGGACTGCCCTTCTTCAATTCTGATTAAGAATAGATGAAGGTGCCGTCAAACATAGAACAAAAATAACTCAATAAATCATTTCGAAACTTTCGAAAAAGTCGAGTCGAGTCGAGTCGAGAGTATACTTTGGGTTGTTAAGGGTGGGTTTATCAATCACCGGATTTCTCATGGAATAGCAATCCCTCGGATAACATTGCATTACTGTTTACCAAAAGGCCCATAGCACCCAGACTTATCCCAGCTTTGTCTGTAGAATAAGTGCATTGATAAACGCACCCTAAAACGATTATTTGAGTTGAAACATTATTTTTTTTATGATTTTGTTGCCGAGTAGTTTCAAGGTATGCGACCCATTTTCAATGCATCTACGTAGAAACTATTCGGCAATATAATCATAAAAAAAATATTCTACTCAAATAATCGTTTTGATAACCTTAAGTTATCTTAAAATTCAAAAAACTAAAGAACCATTAAAGTAAGTCAAACACACACACGTCAAACACGGAACTTTAGTGATTTCGTCAAGGTCAGTGCCTGAATGAACTAAGTACGAATTGTAGAAAAAACAGGTGTACCTCTGCGGTCAACATGTCCTAAACTATATCACTTAAAAAAACAGAAAATTTAGCTACTTGGACGGCAATTTCGAGCCGGACTGGTTTAAATCTGCGATTCATTTTAAATTGAAAAATGCAGGATTCATCAGAAATTGGGGTGTGTACAAAATAGACCAAGAAGTCATTTCCACCCGAGAATTTAAGAGTCAATAAAAAACTCACAAAAAAATGGTAGCTCAAAAAATTCTCGAGATTTATCAAACAACTTCCATAAAGCACAGGGAGACGGAGACACACACACTCACAAAGCTCTCTCTATAGAAGAAGTGAAGAAACGACTAACAGCGAAATGTCCCCAAATTTATTGGCTACAGGAACATCAAAGTCCAATTTATTACCACGGTTTTACCTCTTATAGTGATTACACACGGGAACTCAGGAAACGTCAGATAAAATGTAATAATGCTTATTCAAGTGGGAAAGGAATTTTTTTCAAGGATTTCACCAAACTGTTTTATTAAAGCTTCTATTAAAAGCATGAATAATAGTGTTTTTGAACCTTAATTTTTAGCGTCGTGGCATTAATTTAAAGCAAACGGAGGGAGATGTCAGACATAATATATAATGAGCACACCCTGTCTCTTTTTAATGCACTTTGAAACGAGCGAAATGTGCAATATCTAAGAAGTTTAAAAAATTCTCTCGTTTACGTTTACCCAGCATAAAACAATCCGTGGCCCATGGCTAATTTTATCATGTTACGGACCTAACGGCGCCAACATTCTTCTTCAACGCTTTTTTAGTTCTCGAGAGAAATTGTGGCTGCTACATCAGTTCCTTCGTAGGACATAGGCACTAACAAGAATTTGTTATGTATTAGAATGAGATTTAAAGTCCCTTCTTCACCGCCATCAGCTATGAATCAATGATGAGAAACGGCGTTTTTCTTCTTGGTACATTTTTTATTACTTGGTACATCGTCGTCAGTTCAAAAAGACGAAACGAGAATTTCGAGTGGGGTAGGAGTGTGTCAAGAAACCTTGAAACGATTCAGGGCACTATGCCAGAGCCTAAAACGCTTTTCATCCGTACGAAGTCTATCCAATGCTGACCCTCGCAGAACTGTAACGGAAAAGTCGAAAGGAAGGGGATTCTTTAGGGGCCAGCTGGTCAATGATTGCACGATGAAAAAAATAAACCCCAAAAAATTAAATTAATCAGCTAATGACCAATTTGAACACTCCTTGGTTTTCATTAGGTTACAGTCTAGTAAGCCACAGCTTATTCTTCACAATTGCTGCGACTACACGCGAGGCGGTATCTTTTTTATCTACAACGCACACATCGTATTTAAACCATTTAGTGTGGAATTCCAACGTACACCCTCTATTAGATAACAATTCAGAACAATAAGAAACGAAAAAAAGAGTTGCTTTGATGAGAACCTATGTAAAGAGCTAAGTGGACCTCGAGAGAAAAAAAGAAGAAAAAAATGTCGAATATTTCCTCGGATAAAAACAAATCTGGACAGATGGGTTGAAAACAAATCTGGATAAATGAGACGAAAACAAATCTTGACAAATCGTTGAAAACTGGAACGGAAACAAATCCTTTGTTTATCAAGCCTGGGTGGCAATTTTGCGGTTGGTGAAATTCACATGAGCTGATTTGTTTTCATTTAGCTTCACTCTCCATGTTTTAGTCCACTTGACAACCTTGTCAACAGTTGTTTGCAGTTTCCTTGTAGCTTGCTCAACGTTTTCTCCAACAGCCAAGATGGCTGTATCATCGGCGAATGTGGCAATAGTGACATCGTCACTTGAAGGTAGATCCCTTGAGTACAATAAGTAGAGGACTGGTCCGAGAACGCTGCCTTGAGGTACTCCCGCTGATATGGCCTTTAGGTCCGAGTATTTGTCGTCTTGCTTCACCCTGAAGTGTCTATTGGCCAGGTACGACTTTAGCAGCAGATAATATTGTCTAGGGAGGTCCCTGTGTAGCTTGTATTAAAGCCCTTCGTGCCACACCTTATCAAAGGCTTGAGCAACATCCAGAAACACGCTAGATGCAATCTGTTTTCTAACGCTTTTTCGATCACATTTGTTATTCGATGTACTTGGTCGATCGTTGAGTGGTGATGCCGGAAGCCAAATTGGTGATTAGGGATTAGTTTTCGGTTTTCTATAATTGGCTTAAGCCTTCTTAATAGCAATTTTTCAAATAATTTCGATAAGACTGGTAGAAGAGATATAGGACGATATCCTGTTGTTTCATTCGGTGATTTTCCTGGTTTAGGGATCATTATTACCTCAGCTACCTTCTATTGAGAAGGTACGTGCTTCAATCTGAACGCAGCATTAATAATATGAAGTAATTTCTTTAATGCTATTTCTGGGAGCTCTTTCACTACTTTACCTGTAATCAGGTCGTAACCAGGGGACTTCTTAGCGTTGATGTTGTCTTTTATTTCGCTCTTGATTTCTTTCAGCGTGACTGGATTTATTTCATACTCGTCAGTTTTGTACGACTGAGTAACAATTTCCTCTGTAGTCTGCGTCGGATACGGCTGAAACGTTTCAAACAAGTGATTCGCAAATGAATCTGCTTTCTCTTGATTACTCCTAGCCCAAGTCCCATCGGCTTTCACTATAGGGGGAGAATGGGTTTTCGGTCTCTTCATGGATTTCGTAACTTTCCAAAGAGAATATTCTGTGTCTTTTTCAGCGCTTAATGTGCTTAAACAACTGCTTATTGTTTCGTTTTTTACTGTTCTAATCAGTTTCTTTAGTTGATGGCAGTACTTGTTCAGTATTTTTTTGTTTTCAGGCGTTCTATTATTCATCCATTTTCTCCTTGCTTTTCGCTTTGCATTTAGCAAGTTTCTCACTTCAAGAGTATATGTCACTTTTTTTTTCATACAGTTGCTTTTTTGGCTTGTTGGAGTGCTGTGCCATGCGGCTTTCTGTATCTTTTCAACGAAAATGTCCAGTTCGTCCTCGAGTTGTTGAGGGAATTTCAAGGGAGCTTTTAGTTCGATTGACGATTCCAGTTTTTGCCGAAAGCAGGACCAGCATGTTTTGTTGTTAAACAATCTTGGCCCATCTTCCTTGAGTATCACGGACTCACTTACTGTTAGGATGACTGGTGAGTGGTCAGATACCAAGTCATTGTAGTCTTCCACATTTACGTAGCCGCTTGAAATACCTCTTGATATGAAAAAAATCAATCAGATCTGGCTTTTTATTGGTGTCCGTTGGCTAGTACGTGGGCCTACCAGTAGAGTGAAAATCACACTTGATTTTACTTGCTGTTCTGTACAGTTCCTTCCCCTTAGTCGTAGTAATGCGTGAACCCCAGTAGGTATTTTTCGCGTTGTAATCACCACCGATTATGAAGTTTTCTCCAAGTTGTTTGAATAGAACTCTAGTCTTCATTTTTTAGATCGTACCTGGGAGGACAGTATATTGATGCAATAATGAAGTGCTTGCTTTTAAAATGGACGTTTACCGAAATCACTTGCATTTTATCTTCTTCAATTTTGAGTTCTTCGTAGTGCTTAATACTTTCTTTAATTATGATGGTCGATCCCCCTCTCGATTTATTACTTGGATATATCGCATGGTAGCATTTGAAACCCTTTATTTTTGTATATGAAGCTTTGGTGAAGTGGGTTTCTGCTATAAGTAAGATGTCAATCTTATTAATCTGGAGGAATAATTCAATTTCTCCAATATGGCTAGAAAACAAAATGGAACTATTATCCGACAATTACCATTTCAAGGGGTATTTCCATCGCTGGGAACAGAAAAACTAATCTTTTCGAAGACTTAAAAGAGGATAACAGAGGAAAGGTAATCCGGACAAGTAGAAATTGACGTCACGTTCCATTGGGAGACCACAAGCGACTTGAGAGCTATCGTTCATCCGCGTTTAGAAATGGTCCGTTACCGCCCTACCCATCCTGAATTCATCTGCTACGCCCGTCAGTAGCAAGGGTTTTCCCACTATACCTTTCGCATTCCCTCGGCATTAAACAAACGAGGGATGACCACAGCGAATGAAGAAGAGAAGACCCCCCGGATTACAAGAAAACAAGCTTGAATCACGCCAAAGACTTTGGGAATTACGAAAACAAGGAGACAGTAATAAAATAGACGGATATTTCAATAAGATTTCAACTGCTCCACGGCATCTTCAATGTTTTGAGAAAATGTCTCTTGAATGAAAAAAGAAATGTGTGCGGCAAGCTCGGGTTAGATTAAAACGGCGCTTAAGTTTTTATCCGGAGGGGGTGGAGAGTTTAGTTTAGAAACAGAACTGCAGTTGAAGGAGTTATTCACAGCGATTCAAAGAGAGAATCCCCGCGCCATTAAAAACAAAGGGAGTTTAATTCAACCCCCTCGCCGTATTCCATCAGAGAGGAGCCACAGAACACCATTGAATTCCCAAAATAAGGATTACATGTTATTTACGATGAGATACTAAATTCATCCTAACAGAGGCGTAGTAGTATCTTGCATCGATTTGCATGGACTAGTCAACGAATTATCACTTAAAAGTCACAGTTTCATCACAGATTTTATGAAATCACTTCTCTGGGGAAAAGGAAGTAGTGGAGCATAAAAAATGGCTTTCCTCAGAATTTTTGAGACGAACAATTTATTTTTAAATGGAGCCGAAAAATTCCACGTTGATAGCACGAAAACCATCAAACATCATTAAATCAAATTATTGGTTTTCTCAGCGATTTACTGGTAGCTAGTTTCTGACGCTTTTTTCCCTTTTCATCAGAATGAAACCGAAGGGGTCAAGATTCGATATTCTACTCGGGCCAAAACTTGTCCATATGCACTCACTTCCCTCTAAGCAGTAGGTACGGAATGGTCACCGCTCAGATGGTATGTACATATACCCATATACACGCTGCAATCACATTATAGGAAATGGAGTTTTCAAGATGACAGTAATGTGACAAATCAACAGCATCATCACACACTCAACGCGAAATGAGTGTAAAGATGACAATCGTCTCTTTTCATTTGCGTTTAAGGTTGATTATTGCCATTTTACGAATTGGGCAAGGGTCAATCTCAAAGCTTATCGTCTTATGGTGCGTTAGCCCTCATCCTGCAGCCGCATTTGGAGATGCTCCTGCCAATTCAGACCTTAAATAATCTTATAAACGAGCTTGCGTGTCAGAACAATTCCTCCGCGTGTGTCACGAGATCGATAGATTCTTAAGAAGGGATATTAGGAGGGGTGAGTGAACATGCAGTCAACGCTAATTAATTATTATTCCTCATTCAACGCCTTCAAAGGAACCACGAGTCGGTATATTGTTCCACTTTAAGAACTATTGAATTTTTCATATGTATAAGGTGTGAAACTTGAAAAGGTCCGGTATATGACGAGGCTTTTTAAAAGATATGTTTAGGACCACTCCTTCTTAATAAATCCTAGCATTCACATTCTATCTGCCAGACCACTGGATTCCGTCTGTACTTCCAAATTGCTTACTCCCAATAATAAAATTTAAAAAATGGGAAGGGGATGGCTAATTGAATAATCTTCACGAGGTGCTCACCTGAAGCCCATATAGGCAGTTTCAACAGTTTTTTAAAGGAGCTACTCCTTTTCAATGGTTTTTGGGAGCCAGCAGCATTGGCGGTTGACGCTGTATGGCCGTTGGAAGAAGCGGACGAGTGCGTTGGAGCAGCAGTCGACAAGTCAGACACAACGCCGTCTTCACCGTGCTCCATAAGCGAAGCCAGTAACGGTGGGATATCCATGCACTTTCACGGCTGTAGTTTTTGTTATATTTTCTATCAAGTCTTACCTGCCTGCACCAGTCCCCACCATCGCTCACCGCCTGATTATTTAGGTATTTCTCCAATTCAACGCGAGAAGTTCGAATGGGTTGAAATATGGAAAAATTATTGTTGGCGGTCACGGTGGAGGGGAGGTGGATGGCAGAGTTCTGGCGTTGTACGGTGAAGTTTCTTCTGGAATTGGAACCGCTTGAAGTTGTGTCGCCACTTGTGGGAATTTGAACTTGACCTGCATAATTTCAGTAATTTGACTAATGTGACACGTTCTCGTTGTTTTTTTTTTTTTAATTTTTGCTAGCTCAAAGTTATAAAAATCAAAACTCGTCGCATTAAAATGAAACAGTGCCAATTAGAAGAGAGGAAAACAACTAAGAAGAAGAAAATTGGGCCAGGGGCAAAAAAAAGAATGCTAGATAAACAAAAAATATAAGAATACAATCCAATAACCCCCAATAGGATCTAAAAAAGAAAATGTAATGATACCGCTCAAACTCCTTTGGGTTATCCCTCGGAAAGGAGAGCGAAGGTATATCAAGAGCTCACGAGAATAGAGGCAGGCACTAAAGAACTAAAGCTGATTTCAACAACTATCAAATTTCCTATTGTTTAAGCCTAAGCCTTGGGTTACATCATAAATCGTACGGTAAGAAAAGTGCGTTGCGAAGCTGACAGGACTTATAATGCGGTCAAAAAACGCGATTTTTAAACGGTTGAATTGAAGGTCATAATCTAACTTTTAATCAATCATTCGTTTGCAATCATTCAGGACTTGCCTTCTGGCCTTCTATACTGCCCGGCAATGTTTTCCATTCCGACTAGGTTGTCAGCTACGAGTATTCATGTAAGCCCATTTCTGCACTCCAGGTAAAACACGAGGATGACGGATGACACACTCTTATTACACGGAAGTCTTACGATAGGACCACTGCATTTCACGATGTGAACGATTTTAACTTTCTGAGATAGATGAAACAAGAGTCGCATGAAAATAAACAAAAAATACGAATCCGCCAGAAAGTTTATTAGTTGGGGGAAGAAGCGAGAACAGGTATACGCGTGAAACGAAATTGGGGCAGTGCAATGCATCTTTATTTGGCACGTCGCCCAGTGGCAGTGAAAATGCGACCTAACAACCTAATTGACTCGTGTGGAGTGAGAGGAATTTTTCATTTTATTCGACATATTTGTCAAGTATTTTTGTATTTCCTGAAACAATAATGAAATCCTCAATAAGAGCCAAGAATCACTTTGATTTCCATTAATAAAGAAATGCGAAACGCGGAATACAAACAAAATTATTTTTCATTTAAATTTTAGCACTTGGCCACCATCACTCTGCAACTCTCATTGAATGAAAGCTGCAAGTTGCATTTTGGAGGCTATAGGGAAAAGTGATCACTCTTTTTAAAAATAGGACTTAATAACCGTTAGACCTTTGATCTTGACAATCAAGAGGATATCCCCCTCCCCATGAAAACTAACTTTTCCCTCTCGCTAAAGCCTAGAAATAATAAATATCAGCATTAAATGAATAGCAACTGGCTTTACTGAAGGGCCTGCGATTTTTGTTTTAAATCCCATCTTTTTTGTCGAGGGAATGAGGTTCTTTCAAAGACGACAATGAATGGCCGCGGGCGAGTTACATTTTCAAGTAGAGAATGAAATTTACCGAGAGGATTAAGAGGAATGTATCGGCAAGAAAAAAAAACAAAAAACAATGCAATCCCCCTCCCCATTATAACACCCGGTCAACGAATTTCGTCTTTTATTCTTTAATCAGGACGGCTTTTCTATACAGATGCGAAGCTATATACGCGGAGGACCACAACGTAAGTTTTAGAAGGTCGGAGAATAATTAAAGTTACTAGTCTTAAAGCATTTCGATAATGACAAAAAGCCCTAGAAAGGGAATATCAACAGAAATCCTCTCCCTCTCACTTGTAGGGCAGCATTCACCTTTAATGGTGATATCTGCCAGTGACTACAAGCGGAAAATAAACTGTCGCATGAAATCAAAAACTTCAGTTACGGTTTCGTACCCATTCAGGTGGGTTTTCAAATCAGTTCCAAAAAATGAAATTCAACCTTTTCCTCACGATGTTGCCCAACGGTATAAAATTACATCTTCTTAAGCGGGGACGATTTCTCTCGACTTCCTAAAACAATCAACTTCTTGACACATCTTTTTGCGCAAAAAGGGAAGGGTGTTCTTTGAAACCTGGATGACGTTAAATTACTCTTTACAGTTACCATCACAGTTTGGACCCCGTCCCCCTACCGTGATCAACGCTCACGTATCTTGACGGTCTTGAAAAGTATTCAAACAATACACGGTAACTAGCAAATTTGGACAAATATTGGCCCTGAAGTTCTACTTCAAATTTTTCCCATTTTAACAAAAAACAACTATTCGTGACCGAAATAATGTGCACAAGAATAATATTTGTCCCTCCTGAAAAAATTACGAGACCTTCGAATTATAAGCCAACCAAAGTGACCTTTACTCTTGAAATATAACAGTGAGCTAGCAAAATTGCCTACACCACGTCTCAACAAAATTCTAAAAAACTCACAAAAAAATAGGGATTCTGATTCAACTTCGCATTAAATACACGTATTTCTGCTGCTCTCTCTCATAAAATCAATAGGCCGAATGAGTCACAAAAAAACCCCACACTTGGTTTTTAGACACAGCATTATTATAGCAACCAAAACAAAAAACTGTCGTCCGCCCCCCGCGCTTGCCTTGAGGGCCACAAACAAAACAAAGTTAACCGAGCCGGCATCCGCGGCGAGACTAAAAGGAAAAGCCAGTCGGGAAAAAGAGCGAAACGGAGTGAGGCATAAAAGTGAAGAGAAGAAGGAGGATTTCAGGGAGGAGGGTGATAGAAAGGTTTCGCTGCCGGACTGACAGGATGGCAATAACGGGAGGGGGATGAGGGGGGAGTTTTGTCACAAAAGGCGGGCTGGCAGAGACGACGACGACAGCAGTGAGCAGCAAAGAGAACGAAGAGGAAAGAAGAAATGGGTAAAAGCAAAAGCGAAGAAGTGGGAAAAGAGAAAAAACCAGCCGGTAGAGTTTCGCGTGTACAGAAACACGATATGGCATGGACGTGGAGGTGTCCGGCTCCGGAATGCGAACGAGTTTGAATGTGGAGAGGTGGAGGTTAACAAGTCCCTTTAAACCCCGTAAAACAAACGTCTAAACTGGACGTTTTGACACATGAAACTCGTGTCTAGACTAAGTGCTGAACGTAATTACTGAGTCTCGCGACGACCCATAGACATAAGACAACCATGATAGAATTGCGAATATAGACTCTCAATAGGCTCCAAGATCCGAATTTATCACTACTACTAACTATGACGGTCAGATTTACACAACCATGCGGCATGCGGCTTAAGGTGCGTTTACACTGAAGTTTCTGACATTTATGTAGCTACACTTATGTCTCGACATAAATATAAAGTGTCAGACATACACATAATGTATATATTGGCTGTACAAATTCAGATAAAAATTTCTGGAAGTTTGTGTTTACACCAAGGAAATTTGAGTCTGACACTACATTTCAAGCAATAAGTGTAGCGCGACACTTCAGTGTAAACGCACCTTTCCCTGGCTTACTTATAACAAATTAATACACAGATCAATGCAAGGAACATTTATGATCCTTTTCTTTTCTTTTTTATCTAACGCGACGACCTTTGAAAAGTAGCCAAACGTACCTACAAAAGAAACTCCCAACCAAGGACAGTTCGCAGTTGTAGCGCGACGTGGGCTTCAAAACCATTAGCGTTTCTTCCTTTTAATAACTCGTCATCAAAGACAGGTTCAGGGACGAAGAAGTAAAAAACCCAAAGCAATTTTCATAATTTAGATTAATTTCTAGGGATATTATATGACGCTGACGCCACCGACTTCTTAAATTTATTACTAGTATTAGGTAAATAAAATCGTGGGACCATTTCTGCTTATTTTGTTACCACTCTTTTACAGTAAAATTTCTCATTTTTCCCCTCTCGCACTGTCTCTCTCTGACAGTGGTTTGGTGATAACACCCGGGACGTTGACTTCGACGTTCAAGCTTCAAGAGACTATTCGCCTTCAAAAGAGTCAAGGAATCCATTCAAGTTTGAATATTCAACACGATGTATTCTCTGGCTATGGTGCTTGTTATTTTGTCAATTTTATTTGACCATCCGTATAATTCGAGGTGGCCAATTGCCAAAGCAATTGCAAAGCCAATTTGCAAAGCTCGGATAATTGGAATTTTACTAAAAGGATCCTTTGCGGCTTTTGGGATTACATATAGGGTTTACAGATGTTTAGACCCGGCTCGCAAGCATGCGTACACTGATACCTATAGGATCTTTGATGGGAGTTGCCGGGATTGAGGTATTTGCCCCTAGATTCTGGACTTGGATGTCCCTTAGGGTGACCGATACCATCTTTTAGGCGGAGATCTATCTTTATATTTTGTGTAGTAGATTGTGCACCATAGGCGAATTTAGAGCGGGGGGGGGCAGCAGAATCCACCCCTCCCGGTGACGGTCAAATCGTTCTAAAGTGGAGAGGTGGGAGCGTACTGGGGGAGGGTTTTTTATCTCCCTCCCCCCTGAGTGAGATCACAAATCCACCCTTGCTGTGCGTGCATTATCATCAGTGAGACGGGTCTTCGTAAAACTACTCGTCTCCTGTCTGATGACAGTCAGTCAGCTCTGGGCCTGGAGCCTACACTCAAGTGTCGTGAATTCAAGGTTGGTCTGGGTTGCAACAGGCTCACCTCGTCGTGAATGGCGGTCTCAAATAGTTTGAGGGAAATGAATTTGATGACTGATTATGTAGGCTCAGGGTCACTTCAGGTGCCGGCGTGGTTGGATGAAAGGCATCGTGAATACCGGATGAGACCGGAAGAGGTCACGGGCAGGCAAAGCTCTCTCCCCGAAGGTAGGATCAGAGAGATATGATTTCCCTGAATCAGGGAGACCTTAGGATCTTCGTGAGATTGCTAACTTCACCAAGAAGTGGAAGTGGAGGACGCTCGGAAACTACCGTATTTCTTTACAGGGCAATCTTAAGGGACCACAATCGATCCTATAGTTGCGTTGGTGGGATCGATGGCTAGTTTCTCTATGGGGCTTTCTTCCCTGGTAGGATGATTTAAGTAACCAAAAATAAATGAAAATATAAGGGGCATTTCACACTAGAGATTCCAAAAAATCCCGGATGTTGATAAACACCCCAAGTTTACAAGTTCAACAAATAAGGTGGCAACTCCTTGGAGATAACCCCAGATATTGCGATCTGGCCTAAGCTTTTTTGTGACATACCTATCTATTTCAATCATCAAGGTACATTCAATACAATGAGCACTGGTGGAGCACTGAAGTACTCCATGCTGCATGGAGGCAATTGAGAGGACGGATGAACTTGCGAAACTATAAGGGCAGCTCAGAATACAGGAGACCCACTATCATCTCCCGCCTCCTGGAAAGTGGTATTGGACACCCAGAACATATGCTTCGTAAACATCTGTACATGCGGCAGGGGTGACGGCCGATCCGATATGAAGGGGATTAGCCTGAGAGCCGAAGGAGAGAGCCCACGACAGATCGTTTCTGTACGTCCGCGGCTGATAGGTCGCCGAACAGCCGAGCTTACGGTTTCACGACCTTGGGGGGTCCGGATCTTCCTGTTCCTGACCACATAGAGGAGGCTTGTGTATCCGTGCTAGGTCTTCTAGGGTACGTCGTATGCTGTGTGAATCGGTATTGGGGCTTGGGCACATCGGACTCAGCGAGGCAAAGGGCGATTCTAATGATTATAATAAATAATACAGGGGAAGGGCCTGTCCTAAAATTATACGACTGAGGAGTCCATCGACGAGAAAGTTCTACAAATGACAGTCCCCCAAGGTAGGGACAATTTGTAAGAAAATTACAAGGCAGATCACCCTCATGAAGAGTGCAATAAATGAATAAATAAATAGAAATAATAGGAAAACGGTTTAAGGCCCCAGTTACTTAAGAGGCACGAATTCGCGTGCTTGTGCCATATTAGAACGTCATTGTCGCGCTCTCAAGGGTTAAATCAAATAATCTCACTCTCGGGGAAGGTGAAATGGGTGTTAGCCACGCGTGAATGAAAAATGAATTTTTCCATCGCTATTTTCCCCACGTGCCAATGCAAGCTACTAGAGAAAGGGAGACGCCACATCGCACTCGTGTATCATCGCTACTCATAACATCTTTCATTTCAGAATGAAAACAACATATTTCAACTCGGAACAAAAATCTGTTCAGCAATACTCGAGAGAACATTCGGACGAAAAACCTCAAGCCGTTGAAAGTTACAAAGCACATTCATAGTTTTTTTTAGCCTTTTTTTTCTCACGACTCAATTCAGGGTTAGTTAAAACCCCTTTTTCAAAGATTTATTTCAAATGTTTATTTGTTCTTTTCACTCATTGACTGTTTTTCAGTTGAGATTGACAAGGAGAGTATATTCCCCACACTTTCACGAAGGGAGATAGTTTGCATCATATTTAAGCGACTATTCTTCACCTTTTCGCATGGTAAGTAGTTTTTTGTTGTTTTCGTAAAAAAAACGAGTATGCTATTGTTTTGCAATACGTACATGCGGAAAATCCCAACACTAAACGGTTAAAACTAGAGGACTGAAAACAGAAAACTAAGAACTAGAAGGAGGGAATAAACAAAAGCCCACGTGGACGAAAATACTGCACACCAATACCGTGCACATACGTGCCTGAAAAGTGTCACACAAGAATGCCAGCAACGAAACGTACCGAGTGCGTGGGCCTCAACTCGTAGGCAGCTAAAATAATGTAGCTACGGAGCAAGCAAATGGGATGTAGCCATAGTTGCCTGTTGCCTACCCCGTAGATATTTGTTATCAAAATACCGATTTCGCCTGCACGGCATCTTCAGTGTCACTCACGGTCGAGTGTTCAACAGAAATTCCTCTGACGTGAATTCCTTCCTTACCACTTCAATACTTCCACTGAATTGATAAATTAATAAAGCTGATGCTATCCGGACGACGATGGAAGGGCATAGCCCAACACGATTCGAGTTTCGAAGTGTCGAGGCGACAGAATTATTCATCATATCCATCTAATTTCCACTGAAGACCAATGATATTAGAATACGAATTACGTCGAATTGACGTAAAATGAGTGTGCTAGTGCTAATAGGAGAGCAAATACCAATATATTTTTCAGCCCCACCACCATGTTATCGTCAACAGAGCGAAAAATAACGTTGGAATTTCCAAACTTTTTCATTAAGTTTTTGCACAATTACTCATACATCATAAGATCCATGTCTATCAGTTTTTCTTGGTTTTGAAACCAACTGCTTGATTGGACGTCCAAAATACCCAATATCAGGGTTTCTCGGCGTCCTAGGGGCCTCGGGACTCGAAACACAGAACGCGAACTCAACGCACTGACTGGTACACAAATGAAAAAACCATGACAACGTGGACAAGGTATACATAGATAGGGTTGCCAACTTAAAATTTGGGAAAATCGGGACAAAACGTTTGAAGACCCGAATATGCCGGGGCAAAAAGGATTAAAACGAGACTCGTCACAATGAAGATATATTGTTCGGTCGTCGACTCTCATGACCAGGTCTGCTGAGTGAGAGTTCGATTCCCACTCCACTACAGGCTGGATTATTTGAGTAAAAATGAAAAAATAACGTGTAAAAAAGTAGTGTGTGCTCTCGCCCTCGTCCACGACACCTAATGGTAGTTGGACGTAAAGCCCCGTTGGATTACCCCTCCAACGTATTTTTATATTTTTCGGTTAGAAAGTCCCCAGATGCAACCTGTTAGTTTTAGAGTCCCAAGTCAAACTTGTTAAATTGGTTTTTCTGAGACCCAGGCCCGTATTTAGAAACCAACCTTAACGAGAAACTAAACTCAAGTTGATTGAAAATCAAACGGACTGTTAAAACTTGTCATCAGTCTCGAAGCGCTTCAAGGAGGCCTTAAATTTAAGGAAAGTCTCTTAATACGGCCCCCAATTTCGAAAATTTGTGTTTCAATAAGAAGCAACCTCGAGAAATTGGTTTTTGTGGAAACCAATCCCGGGAAATTACGAGTCAAACCAGTGAAACGCGGAGCTTTACCCTTTGAAGCCCCGAATCTCGCGAGTTGGGGGTTTCCAAAGCAAAATTTAACGGGTTTGGCTCACAAAAAAACCAATTTCGTGGGTTCAACTACCTCAACAGCCGGATCAGATGTGAAAGAAAGAAAGAAAAAGAAACAAAAAATCCCCAAAAAATTGGGGGTTCAGTCATAAAAAACTTCCTAAAACCAATGGGTTTGACTCGCATTAGTACACAATTTAACGGATTTTTTATCAGAAGAACCAATTTAGCAGGATTTGCTCTCACGGTCTTACCAAATACTAACAACCAACATGGAGAGGCTGTCTCTCCCAAGAACAGCCAACTTCAGGGTTGTGCTCACACCAAGTTGAAATCTCAAGAGTTTGACTACTTCAAAAACGGTTTCATTAGCTCTCGGAAAAACCAACTTCGCGGGTTTGGCTCTCTACAAATTCTAATGTTACTTCAAACCGCAAATTTATTGATTTTGGTTTTTTCATAACCACGTTGCACGATTATGTATTTTTCCAAAACGGGTGGCTTTTTCAAAACCCATTTGGATCGCTCCTTTTGGCTTTTTCATGGATCATTAGGTATGACTCTTTCAAAGAAACTTCGGTCATCTCGAAAACTAATTTCGTGAATTCGTCAAAATTTTGAATTTAGTATCTTTCATCCAAAATTTATCAGATTTTTGATCATTAAAATAGAAATTTTGTGAATTTTGCTCCTACAAATCCCAATTTTACGGATTTTCGCTCGTTCTGCAGTACATTTCATGGGTTTGGCTCTTTCCAAACAGTTTCCGATCTTTCAGGATCCAAATTTCGTAATTTTGCCGGATTTTCCCTATTTCACGGGGTTGTCTCTTGGTAAACCAGTTCGACTGGCAGTGCTCCTCTAGAATCATTACGCGAGGGTTGGCTCTTTGAAAACCTAATTTTGGTCATAAAAAACCCAAAGCTGCTTCTAAAACCAAATTTCAAAGCCAATTTTCGGTTTCGCTCGAACTGAAACCAACTTTACCGGGTTTGATATTAATAAAACCTAATTTGAAGGTTAGGCGCCTTTAAAAACACAATTTCGCGTGGTAGACCAAGAGCCAGCGACGTGAAAAGTGAAACCATTTGCATACTTTTCTTACCCAGCGCATGAAATCGATAATAATTCCCTAATATTGGGATTAATTGTCTGCCTCCATTTGGACGTGATGAAACCGGTGGCAGACGCCATCAAAGATGTGGGGAGAAGTAACACAAATTCTGGTCAGAACACAGATTCCGGTCTTTTTACGTCGCTGGCTCTTGGAGCATGGTTCGCATTAGGCCCATAGGTACTAGCTCTACCCTATCAGGCCAGTTGGGATTACCCCATTAGGCCCACAGCACCTGTTTTCGCCCACAACCTAAAATGAAACTTCTGCGTGGTATCTTTACCAATACTTTTTTTCGATGTATCGTGATCTACCACCTAATAAGAAAGAGGTTTGATTTCTTGAAACAGTGCTATAATGATTCGTCCATTTTGAGCCAATACGCCGATTTTCCGACCGTATCGTCGAAGTTTTAAAACTGAATTTTCTATGCAAAGCCATCCATTCAGGACCAGACTGTATCTACCGAAATATCCAGACAACAGGTTGTGGACTGACCAGTTTTTTTCTCAAACGAGTAATACACGCATAGTTTTAGTGTAGTGACATACTGGTGCGGTTTCCCGCATGCGGGAAACCGAATTTTTCTCATCCTGGCATACTGATGCGGGAACCCGTATTGAAATGCGGTTTGCGGGAGAAGAAGTTCAGTCCTCGTTCAGTCCCATTCAACGTTCAATCTCTTTTGCAATCGTAACCCACGCCTTGTCTTTCTCCCCCCTATCTTTATAAACTTCATTCCCTTTATCCCATATGGCTGGATGAACCTCAACAAGGCCGATTAATTTGATAACGTCCATTGCATGTACGACGAAGACGAACTAGGAAGGAGTGAAGGGCGAAGAACCGCAAACCGCACGAGCAGTATGCCCGGTCCCACTCCTTTCTATGTGTTCCCTCCCTAAAAAACCGGTTTCCGGAATCCGCAACCCGTCAACAAGATGCGGCAATTTTTTAGACGCAATCCGGAAAAAAAACCGCATCTCCAGTATGTCAGGTCAATACAAACTGTGTTGTCTGCGGATTTTTTTTCCCGCATGCGGTTTCCGCATGCGGGAAACCGCACCAGTATGTCACTACACTTAGGCTCGAAGTGGGACTGAAACTTTGAGTTTTGGATGGATTACCGAACGACGAACGACTATCAATTGGATGAACTTCCGGCGAGAAGTGGTCCATCAGCTCCGTACTCAACTCAATAGCCGGAGCTGATGAGACCCCCTCCCCCACACCCAATTCTGTAACTCTTAACGCATGCGTTAGCGAAATCAACAAGACGAAAAATTATAAAAAATCAGCTGAGAAATTTTGCTAACGCACGCGTTATGAGTTACAGAATAGGCTCGCTGGATCGCTCATCACTGCTGATAAAGAATAGCAATCAGTTAAGTTCCCAAGTGGATGAGAGGGGTGGAGTTTCAAAATAAGCACCGTGTTGCCATAACTACACAAGGAGAGGGACAAGGTATTTTTTTTACCAGGGTGCGACCTACCCCCTTCACACCCTCCAATCCGCTGTAAGCAATACAGGTTTATATATCGTTGGTTATAATAACGCTAGGCCAGTGATACCGCCTTTGGTGGTATTTCCATGACACTTCATAGTTAGGGCCCAAGACCATGTATAGCTCTGGAAGCTGAAGCCCCGAGGTCGAAACGGAGACTGGACAGCAATTTCGGTTCAATTTTCGGGACTATATTTTTCACAAAATCTGTACTTCCCTTCAGTTAAAAAGTTGAGGAAATCAAACGAATTAGGAAATTTAGCTTGCAATCGGAGTGAAATTCGATTAGTTTTGTGAAGAAGAAATGTGCTGCTAGGGCGTTCCTTAGCAAATGTTCCTGCGTTCGACTGCAGCACCATAACGACAAAGCCATGGAGCTGTATACTACAGCAGGATACAGCTAACGTACAAACGTACTTGAGTCTACTCTTCAAAACATTAATATTTTTCGTTTGATGTAGAAATTTGAGTCAATCTCCCGGTTTAACTATCGGAGATAGAATATGATGGATTTTGGAAGAAACAATAAGAATTACGTTAGAAGGATAGATGAGCCTAAATAAGATTTTCCCGCTTACATTAAGGATCCAAGCGGTAATGAAAACTAATTATTGATAATATTTTCAAGAGTAAGAAGAAATTTTCAAGTGTGACTAACCTGTGTCATGGTCGACGGGTTCAGCTTCCTCTTGAAGTCGTTTCGCTCGTTCCACTATTAAAAACAAACAAGAATAAAAAAAATGAATTTTTGTCAAACCATAGTAAAAAAAAAAATGCTTCGTAATTTAAGAAAACAAACCTTGAGCAAGATTCAGAGAGCTCTGCTTCCTTCTCGGGTTTTCAGGGCGGATTCTCTCCATTATTCGACTTATTCTATCATTGCCCTTCTCTTTCTTAACCATAGGACCTGGACAGTTTTCCTCCAGGACATTCACGCAATTCCTATGAATATTGAGGCCGCAATCTAGAATAGAGGCGCGATAAATAAAGGTCAATAAAGCGTTAGGAATGCATTGCTAAATAGAAGGAAATACTTGTGCATTTGTAGCCTTGAGGACCGATTCCCCAGATTATCAACTGGCAATGATTACAATAAGTGACCAAGTAGTATTGATGAGCAACGCAGTGATGTCCTCTCGTTGTTACCTTGAGTCAAATTAAAAGACGGGAGTTTTATTAAAATGAAAACATGCATCTTCCCCCGAGGGGTTCGAGAGAAAAAGCTACCTTTCTAGTTTTACCGGTGAGTCGAGCCTTTAAAGATTTATCCTTGCTAACATAAGTCGGGCATCTTTCGAGCAACGAGTTAAAATGGGTGCCTTTTATTCCAAAAACTTTGCCCATGACGGTGCCTAACGCCGCTCCTGTAGTGAACCTTCGATCGTCGACGATACCTCGTTCGATATCATCTCTGGAGGAAGGGTAAAAATAATTTGCTAATTATGATCGAATAACGAGCAAGGTAAACTTACATGAAGGGCTCAATTTTGGGAACTAGAACGCTTTCAATGATTTTATTCTCCTTCGCCTTATCGTGTACGCTCTCCTCGAGTTCGATGTCTTTCGGCCCAAAAAGAGTGCCCAGGCCTGCTGTTCGCTTCGCCTGGAAATCTGCAAGTTGCTCGTTGAGCTCTTCTTTCGCTTTTTGTCTAGCCTTCCAGAAGATCTGAAAAAATGAATGTTCAGTAAAAAATTGTCTAAAAGAATCCTCAAAACGACTGACCTTCCTGAGAATTTCTTCTTTGTCCGACTCTTTTAGAAGAACGTCATCAATTTCCCTGGCTATGTTTTCATCGACGTTGTTCAACCGAAGAGGCTGCAGTAAAAAAATTAACATAATCATTTCTGTAATACAGTATATCTACGGTGACTCACCGCTCCAGGAACTAAAAAACTCGAATGAATCTCGTACGCCCATTTTTTCATTTCTTTGGCGCTCCCCTCCTTATAGAGATCGGTAACCAAGTAGAAAAGCTATAAAAAAGCAAATTCAAGTGAAAATTTACCCAGCAATTAGCCTTTTCATATGTGCGGATACTTATGTAGGGCGACGAATAAATTATGTCTTGTTGCTTACCAGACTAGCAGGATCGGAGTTGGAAATAACGTAGTTGAGAAAGACAGCTAAATGAGCTTGATGATTCCAAAGTTTTGAAAGGCTTTTAAAAGGACCGTGGTCCTCTAGCTGGCTCTGAAAGTGAAGGAGAGAACTGTTAAAGTAGACAGAAACAAAAAGGCACAAGCAAGGTGCGATCGTATAGAGTAGAGAGAGAGTATGCGAAAGTATTGATATTAAAGGCTTGTTTGAATAAAATGAATCATTTCCACAGATTTTACATTAATTTCAACTCCCTGTTTTCCCATCGATCATCTAGTTATAACTTCAATTTTTACCATTTCTTGGTCGGACATGTCTTCATCTTCCATTGACATGATAGGCTGTTGGACCTGACCCGTTGTAGCACTAGCCAGAAGGAAGTTGCTGATTGATTTCACT
Source organism: Corythucha ciliata (assembly GCA_038030265.1). Lineage (NCBI taxonomy): Eukaryota > Metazoa > Arthropoda > Insecta > Hemiptera > Tingidae > Corythucha > Corythucha ciliata. The sequence continues at coordinate 29,581,764 of CM075938.1, forward strand.
GGTGAACCGTCGATCCCTTCGCTTGAAATCTGAGGAATAAGATGATGTTAATTATACCAAAAGCTTCCAGTCTCATCCCCCTCGGACTCTGCGGAGTCCCCACCTCGCCAATCAGAACGTCCTCGTCCGGGATGTGACAATACGTATCATCAGGATCAGGAGGAGATGTCGACGACCGATGGTAAGGGGGCGGTGGAGTGCCTGGTGGAGTCGATGGACTTCCAGGTCTTCGACTGCTATTCATACGGCTACCACCACCACTTCCTCCTCCTCTGCCACTAGAATCATCCTCTTCGCACACTTCCCAAGCAATGCCACCAGCCCTCGACCTTTTGGCTAGTGCATGGTTGGCTGCCAGCTCGGACATGGATTCTGCAGCAATAAGACGTTTGGATGCTGGCGAGCCGGAAAATTAACGAGGGTCACACGAAACTCAGCATGCAATATTTCATACAAACCTTCGGCGAAGGAGTTGGTTATCAGACTATCTGGACTCGACTTAGTTCTATGATGAGTATGCACTTGTGGTGTTCCTCCCTACAGAAAGAAACATGAAAATAACGATTGCACCAAGTCATATACGGCGTTGTGTTTACCGTATTTACAATAATTTACAATTTAGTAGTCTAGGTTTGTATAGTCAACCATGCGGAAATGTTTGGTTTATTGACTCAAATTAAGAAAGTTAATTTTTGTCATTCACGCGATCATGCAAAAAAAGCGCCACGATGCTCAGGGAATTTGTACAAAAATTACTTTCACAGTTCTTTCACCATTTTTTTTTTTCGCTCACTTACCGGAGGTGTGTCACACACATGTTGCGACGTGTGAAACTCAAGATGTTGAAGAGGCGGCGATGATCCTCCTCCTACTCCGCCGCAGCCACCGCTAGAGCTTGATGAACTTCCGCCACCTGATTGATTGTGAAGTAGGTACTGTCTAGGAGGAAGAGGAGGGGGTGGTGAGGATGGAAATCGAAGGGGTGGCGGAGGGGAAAGGGGTGGACCTCCGCTACGACGATTTCGCGACGGTAATGGAGGTGGTTCCATGCCCTTCAAGAATTTGTTTTGAGGGGGGAAAACCCGAAGGAAAGAATGCAAAGGCAAGAAAATAATAAGGAGGAAAAACAACACCAAAGAGGATCGTATTATTATGAGAGTTTAGTCACAACTCACCAAATTTAGGTATATGAAATTTATTTTGACCTATGAACATTATTATTTATTGTATTAAATGTAACGATGATGGTCTAGCAATGAGGGGACCTCACCCGAATCAAACATTTCGCTCAGAACCTTTGCTGTACTCAGTTGTATGGAGACTACACAATGCAATGGTGGGAGGGAGATTTATTATGGCTTGAAAAAAAAAAAAAAAAAAACCAAGGAAAGTTCTAAAATACGCGCGATGTGCTCTGGTTACTTACAGCACATGGAAATTAATCGAATAATTGATTGAAAGAATTCTGAATTTTGCTTCGACCAAGGGCGGTCATTATAACTCCTCGAAGGTGTTCCAATTCGAAAAATCAAGCTATGAACTGATCTAGGCTAGGAGGAGTCAAATATATTGTAAAGGAGGATATTTCACACAGAGCTGGTCAGAAAAACGACCAATTCGAAAGTAATCGAACAAGTCAAAAGTTGCTGTCATCAGTGCGACATCAAAAGAATATTGAAAGTGAAAGACCCCCCCCCCCCCCAAACCAGAGTGGTTGATAACAAACTGGACCACGGTAGACTATGAAAGTGTAAATTCTCTATTAAATAGAAGACAACAGTGTGAGGTTTAGGTCGGTGCCCTAAAATAAATTGCCAATGGCTGCCTGATGAACAAATTCGCTCTATCACCTGCCGAACAGAAACTCTTGGCATCACAAACCCTTCACAATTTTTTTATGTGTGTAAATCGTATACGTCTTCGGGGAGGAGAGATTGGGAAAATTAGGCTATGGTCGAGGAGTTTTGTATGAACTGCTCGATGAACATAATGTGATACGTACCAAAAATATCCTCAGAATGGGTCACCTATTTCTCAAAAAATAAAAAATTTGTATTTCTAGTTTCTAAGAATGAAAACACTGAAAATTACAGGCGCTCGTGGAAGCCAGATCACAAGCCACAGAAGGATAGGCACTACAACGATACCATAATATTGCACGCACTTTAGTTTTATCAACAAAAAAGAGAAAGGCTGAAAAAAAGTCACCACAGAAACGAAAATTTAACGGGCAATGAAAAATAATTAAATAGGTAGGTACCTACAATAAAAAAAGGCTTATTTTTGAGAAACAATAAGCCAAAAGGAAGATTAGACGAGAGTTTATTTCCTATGACGTCCTCGGGACGGGATGTTTCTGGATCCACATAATTTAAATCTTGTGTCCCCCCCACCCCCCAGTTCCGGAAGCGTTCTGTAAGCCAGAGATTACAAGAGGAGAAGTGGTCAAGTGATGAACAAACTATTTATTACCTGGGCAATATTCGTCTTCAAGATGGAGACGGGCGTTTTTCGTGAAATGACCGGGAGCACAACAAATGTGGGAAAGGAACTGAATCACTTTATCGCAAGGACATTTATACAAATAAACAAGATAATGAATAGAATAGACGAGCCTATACGCTGAGTCTGTCACTCGATCGCATATAATGAAAACGAAAATCACGTGTAAGGTAGTCGGCTGAGCGTAAGCAAGATCACAAAAAAACATAAAATATATCAAAGAAAACGCACGTGATTTCAATACTAGTTCATCACGGCAGGAGAGTTTTATTTTGAAGCGAATAAAGCCAAAGAGTCGTGGAAAAAAAGCTAAAAGTTCAGAAGCGTATGACATCATTTGATTTGCAAATCAACCGGACGACACGCCTAAAACATTTTTCCGAACAAAAAGTCTACGGGAACAAGAGTAAAATCAAACAAACCACTACAGCGGGCTCACACTCTATAAACATTCAAGCGAGCGAATTTTGTTGTTTAAAAAAAAAAAAAAAAACAGTTAATGCAAAACTCGTAAAACAAAAACTCTATCTCATGCTTTGTCTGTACAGCATTTAAGTTTGCCACTTTAGAGTGAGTGTAGCGTTTTAAATAAATCGGTGCTCCTAAAAGGTGTGTTTTTTGTTTGAAAAGAAAATCACAAATCGAAAATTACTCACGGAGTTGGCATCTTTGCATCAGCGTGAAAAAACGTAATATTGCTTCTAAGATTTCTGGATTTACACCGTTAAATTACTGCAGTTTCTTTTCAAGAATGGCAATAATTTTTCAAAGAGAGTCCAAAGCATTTTATAAAAAAGGGGGCCTCAGAAAACTAAGTTAATTTGATTCGTTATTGTGATATTTAAAGTTGAAATTTCAACAACCAGCCACCTCTAATGCAATAATTGTTTGTTGTTTGTTTTAATTTTAATGATTTGGTTTTGTGTCAAAAATCGCAACGGTGTGGTTACAATTTGAAAGTCCTACATACCTCTTGTTCCAGCTGCGTGACCAAAGTGTGCACTCGCCTTTCAGCTCCGACCAAATCCTGCTGAAGTTTGGCTTCAGCCACCGAGTCGGTCACCTTGGCCAATTTACTGCGCAATGAATCGGCAAATCGCTGCTCCTTTTCCAGCATCAATTTTAACGTGTGCGCTCGTTGATACTCGAATTGGCGGAGTTTTTCATGCTGTCGAAAAGAAAGGAAAACTTTAAAGTTTCATATTTTAAAGGAAACTATTCATTCGACCCTTTATTTACAGAAGCCCCTCGAAACTAGAAGAGAGAGAGAGAGAGAGAGAGAGAGAGAGAGAGAGAGAGAGAGAGAGAGAGAGAGAGAGACCAAATTTAAACAGTTCAAAACATTTTCTCACGAATACAACACAAGAATGCAAAATGAGGGGCACAAAAACACGTACAAACCTGCTTGGCAATGAAGTGACTGAAAAGAAAAATGCGGGATCGAAAGTTACAAATTGAACGCGGCAAATCACCTCTATTTATAACTTTAATCTTTAGTGCAAATCGTACGCGCGTTTTTCGACTGCACTCCTGAAAATAAATTTTTATCGTCAAGCAGCGATTACTACTGGTAATACCAGTTGTAATATTGATCCTGATTAGTACAGTTTGAATAACTAATGGTTATTCTAACAGTAGTAACCTGAACGTTAATGAAATCAAATATTCAAAACCTTTTTTTGGAACTTCAAAAGCCTGCTACGCGACAGTCCGGAGTGGGCAAACAAACGGGACAACTCGAGAAATTCCGATATCGGAGATTGCGAATACGAAAATCCCATTTTTCTGTGCAAACGTTTTTGTATCGATATCCTTGTGTCAACCGTCTTTCACCCTTTTCCCTGACATTATGGTATAAAATTATAACAACCCCCTTCCAATCAAACCGAGGGAGAAAAAGTTAAGCTGGATAAGGCAAGGAAGAAATAACCCCACCAATCCAACTTTCACTGAGTGTTCAAAATGAAGAGATTTTAAATTTTCTTAAGAGCCTTCTACTTTTTACATAAAATTACAACACTCTATTTCAAACTGGAACCAACTGAAGAATCCGTAATATCGTGTGGCAACTGTTCAATTGCTGGGACCTTTAACCTTAAGGGGGCCAATCCACATCAACTCAGTTTTTTAAATATATCGTTAGTAACATCGCTCAAACTACGGGGGAGTGTTAGTAGGTAATGCATAAGCTGTGCTGTGAGGTGCGTCAAAAACGAACCGGTTTTGGCTGCTCGCCGTCTTCATCGTATGGAAGTACAACAGGTTTCAGTTGTACTTCAATACGCTGAAGACGGCGAGCAGCCGAATCCAGTTTGACGCACCTCAACGAGGGAAGACAGACAATGTAGGCTTTTTCGGCTACAGCTTCATGCATGCATCAATTTTTTTTTTTTCATTTCATGCACCTCCTCCCCAAATTTTACATTTCCAACAAATAAAACATTCCGAGATACAATCCTGTAGGAGTATGGTCTATTCTCACCACGACAGAAACAACTGGAGCAAAGTTGGTAGGAAAATGTAAACTTACGTCGACAGGCTGAGGAGCCGTGATCATGTCCCTCGATGATTGATGAATAGTATGCAGCGTGTGCTGCCGTTGAAGACTAGGAGAGTGCATCGCAGCGTTACTTCCGGATCTTTCCCTCAGAGGATTTTGCTGAACGGTCAAAACCACCTGAGTAGCGGCTGGAAAGAATAAAACAATTATAGAAATAAGGCAAAATTTTATTCGCAATAAATCAAGAATTGTTTCAGATCTTTTCTGTCATCGCTTTTATGCATTTATATCAAGGTTTGAGCCAATCAACGCCAGTTAAGAAATTGAAATGAATAAATAAAATATGAAAAAAATGAAATTGATGGCTTTCAAAAACGTCAAGATGCGCAGCAGCGCGGCTAGCTCATCAGCATGCCTTCAGTTGGTAGAGAAAATGTCAAGTCTGAGGTGTTTCAGGGAAGGAGAGCATAGTCGGGGAAATTAACTCGAAAACGTTAGAATTTGAAGTGTGTTCGATAACGCAATTTAACAGACCAACGGGCCGAGTAAATTCAGGAAAAAGTAAAATCCAATGAAGGCTCTTTTACTGGGGAAAAACAGAACTTGAGGGCTAAATTGTTCATTCCATCGCGCTTTAATACGTCACTGACTACTTTCACGTTTCACGTCAACTGATTGGAGAGATGGTGGGTAGGAATTTGCAAAGGCGAATGAGATTTGAAGAGATGAAATTGTTCTTCACATTTCAACTACAAGGATCGGTAGTCGGTAGTAAAAACTTTCCTGCGTTTTGAAAATCTGTGTGGAACGAACATCTACGTCAAGTTTTCGTCGAACAAGTATTCAACGCTGGCAATTAGGAACGAGAAAAGGTTAGGGTCAAGGATCAAATAGCTCTGTCGAAAATGTGCTTGAGGAAGTATCCTTTATCATTCCAGCTAGGAGGTATCCTAGTTCACGTTATAGGGATCCCAAGACTTCTAGTATAGAGACCTGTCAAGATCAACGGGAAGCATTTGAATTACTTCAACGTTTTAGCTTGTTATATAACTTATTCAACGTTAACAGCAGGTCTCGATGGTGTAATGGATACATAATACAACGCGCGCTTCGCAGCTCTGCGGGCCAGGATTCGAATCCCGCTATTGCCCACTTCACTTAGCCTGCCACGCCCTCGCAGTAGACGTTTCCGGTGGTGAGCGTTTAAAAACACCCGCGTAGTACGGCTGCGAATTGCACAGCTGAATTAGGGTGTAGCAGAGTATGTTGGACAGTGCGGGCAGCTCGCTTAGAATTTTTTTCTGGGTGAGGCATACGCTGTTGAAACGAATTGTACCCACGCCTGCTCGAAGCGAGCACACGAACCTCCTTAATCTAGAATAGTCCTTGCCTCGCCTCGCCTCGCAACCCCGATATCGACACTCCGAGCGTACGTCCTGAGGCAAGCTGCTTCGCACTGCCGATACTCGGTTTATGGCAATGAGGCTTTTGCACCCGTCGGGTTTAATCCCAGCGGCCTCTAATTTGTAAATGTTATTCGACGTTAAACTTAATATTTTAGCAGAAAGTTTCGTTATCGTGTAGACTGTATATGTAGAAGAAGAATTCGTTCAAGAATTTTGTTTTCCAATGGTCTCACGACCCGATGACTATGGCTACTAAAAAGTCTGCGATGGGAATAGCAAGTGAAGTTAAAGCTAAACTGCTTGACAAAGACTCCAAGAAAGGTGACGAATCAGGGGGTGCAGTTAAATTAGGAAATTCAAGAAAGGAGAAAATAAAGCTATTGTTTGTTACGGTTGACAAAAAAAGGACAAATCAAAGCATAACGCTCTGATGGGCAGAAAGTCAGTACCATTAAGGGCTAGCTGAAATTTTAGTTGTGAACATTTTCAAAGAAGTGGAAAGTAAAGTAAAGAGTGAATTTCGTCATCAATGTTCGTATGCGAACAAACCGTAACAATAAAATATGATAATCCTTGTTAATGGAAACGCTTAAAGAAAGATAGATAAAAATAGAGCAGTCTATAGAATTAACAATCAACATTAAAAAGAGGTCATAAAATCCGGTATTGATGCCAAAATATCGCCCACAAATGAAGGGCAAGGGAATGTTGTTTAGAGAAAACTACTTTTTTGGAAACAAATTCATACAGACCTAAAGGCCATTAATACAAGTAGACAAAAGGGGGTATGGAATTATCAGCCCCCTCCAGTCACCTTTTTCTACACTAATATATGCTCGTCTTATTTCTGTGCCAATCGTGGATTTTAAGGTCTCGTTTTCGTCTACCTACATTCCTAATTGTGCACTAGTAGTTTGTTTTTTTAAATTTCGTCCACGAAATAATTTCGAGCCCCTATTCAACTTTGACGTCAGAAATGTATACATACGCTCTTCCTTCGACTTATTCAGTAAAAGGGCTACAAGTAGCACACACGTAGAATTACCAGGTGCAGCCGTATATCTACATTTCAAATTTGGATATCCTAAATATTTTAATATCTTGATTTTTACAAAATTGCTATATCCTAATTAAGCCCAGATACACTCATGCGTTCTTCTATAACGAGACTCCGATCACACACGCAGTCCGTACAATGCTTTCCCTCGTCAGGTTCACTCTTTCTATCGCCGATCTGTAGTTTGTACCATTCACATGCTTATAGCATATCCCATCCGGGAGAGTACAGCCGCTTTAATTCTCTGGTTAAAATTTACTCTCGGACACCGATCCGTTCCAGGCTTTATCGGTCAGCCGCATAAACGCATAGGAGGAATTTGTAAGCATATAATATAAGTCAAGTTATTCTAGGCACTTTTACATATTCATTATTTGAAGCGATCCCTGAAAATGTTACGCACGCTGCGTCACTAAAAGTTCTCCAGAGTTTAGACGCACCGCCGTAACCCTGGTCTAATGTTAAATATCCACTGTGCCGACTGTGCTTAGGGTAGTCCCACACGTGTAGGACTAGCAGAGGGGAGGTTGTGGGGAGCAGTTGAACGTAATAAGCACGCAGGATTGAAAATCTATTGGGTTGTTAGTAGAAAAATGAGATACTCAGCGAAGTTTATCGAAACAAGCTACAAGTTGAAAAAAAAGACAGATAACTACAAAAACGACCTAGTTTCAAGCTATTTTAGGCGTGTATTTCTCGTTTTTTGAAGTGTTTGGACGAGCAATTGTCACAGAAAAATCAAGACGTTTGTACACGTTATAGTGAATAAGGCAAGAACGTATAAGATCCATTTGAAAGTGCCTCATCCGTCATTTACCTTTACTCGTCACAACAAATGAGGGAATTGCGAACATAGAAAATCTGTTTATGTAAATTCTAGAGCAAGAAAGAAAGATAAGTAAGTGAGGTGTTCTGGCACGATTTATACTCGAGTTCAAACGCGCCTTATCTAATCCCAAATCCTATTTGCGGCCCTTTCTTTTATAAAACTATTTCCCGCTTTGGTTGTTTATTTCCTATGCTAATTGATTGAAAATGGTAAGGTAAACTCGCACACCAAGCTATTTAGAATACCCTTCATCCACTCACGCAAACAAACCCGTCCTTTTTTCTTCTTCTTTCCTACAAGGACGTTCGCCCAATTTTAGCCGCGGATTTTGGTTTCTTTGTTTTTCCATTGCAGGGCTCCTGCCTCCTCCCCTTTCTTGTCTTCACACTTTTAATAACTTGAAACGTTTTTCTTAAATTTACCACTAAATAAAGAAAGTGGGACGAACTTAGCTTGAGAAAGATAGTGGGAGGAGGCAGGAGGCATCTGTCGGTTACCAAAGGGCCCTGGAAAAACTTCATAATTAGCAAAATCCGGTTCAGTCAAGGGTCGTGTCCACTAATGGCACTGTCGTACAACAGAGTTTCAATTAGAAACAAAAAGGAACCGAACGTTCCGCTAATTCATCAAGGAAAAACATTTTTTTTCTTGAGAGCTCCGCCCAGATAAATTGAACAGCTTTATGTTTCAAGTAAAACGCAAAAGAACAAAAGTAATAATTATTATTTGATGAATTAATTCCGTAAGTTCTGCGGCGCACAATTATTCAATCAATCCCCTATTGTCGTTTTGTTATTAGGCGTAAGAATAAGGAAGAGAGACAAGACACACACAAAAAACGCCCTTGATTGGCGTTGTGCTGACTATAGTACATTGTAGATATACCTTCTTCGACCTTGAAATACAATTTTCTGGTGACGCCTAAAAATAAGTAGGTCACGAAGTGGAGAAACAGTGATTAAGGAGATTTTTTAAAAGCAAAAATAAGCCAATTAAAGGCAAAATAATCAACATTTAAGCTGAAGTAAAATTTATGGGGTCGCTAATAAAAAAAAAAAACTCAGCCTATGTCTCTGAACGAAAATATAAAGTTCGATGGGTCATTTCCGCTCCATCTGTCAATTTTTTTCTCTTTATCTCTTTTAGAATTCATCAACAGCTATACGTTCGTACTAGGTACACATATTTTACTAAATACGTGTTTTCACTACATTCCGAGGGGGAATGAAATATTCTAACTCAGTACCACGACTATCGCTGCCTCGAAGATTTTTTGTAACTTTTAAAGATTACTCGTATGTATGACGCAATTCATTGTCGGAGGAAAGGTTTGAACAAAACAAAAAATCACCATGACGCTGGATAATTTTCAGCTATCAACAACACAGTCTGTGCTATTTTTCGGAGGTACGTGGAGGCCAGAAAAGTTGGAACCAACGAAGGAAGACCTGTGACTTGGCTAACAGGAAAACTCCTTAAACGTTTCTTGACTACTCACTTTGTCAATCGATAAAAATTAAACGACTCAATAGCAGCGTAATTAAAAAGAGACAGCCAATTTCCAGAGATAGTTGAGGGTCTAAATTAATTCAAAACCTTTGATAAAGTTATTGTTAGCCAACCAAACCCACTTTGCTTTCATGGGTCGCGGCGCTAAGTGGGGAGTAACATTCTTCCTAGAGCTGAGGGCACACCTGGCAAACGCTGTACAACTGAAGTCTCAAGCTATTTACAATTCAGGGTATCGAATGTAAATTACAAAACTGAATGTAAAGAACTGAAGAAACAAACTCAAACCTTTTCTTCTCAGTGTATTAGTACAAGGGCACTTCTTATGAACGGCAGAACTGCCGTGGCGCCGTTGCGACCGCGATCTCTTCCTCTTGAGTAATTTGTCTATCACCTTCATTAAAAAATCACAGCGCACTGCACTAAAATGATCAAAGAAAGCTCTCTTTGACAACCACTTTTTAACAGACGCCCGGCACGCCGGCAAAACAGATCACAGCCTCTTTCACGGTCACACACACATGCATCCACAGGTCACATAACTACTACGCCAGCGTTCGAAACATTTTTCGCCTCTCATTTGGTCCTCCTCCGCTTGTTTTCCCCTCCTAGTCCGCCAGAGTGAGCCTATTTCCAAGGACGTCCGGTCTCTCTTTGTCTTTTTTTTTCCTCCTCCTGCGTGAGTTCTTCAACTACCTGAAAGAGCCAACAACTCCTTGAACTTGTACACTCACACCGGGGTTTCTTCAGGAGAAACAAGGGGTTTCCCCAGACCCAATTCTCTTTTCTCAGGACCTCTATTCCTCACGAGTTCTTCTCCCCCGCTTTATTACTCACAAGCCCGTCTCGTCTGCGGGCTCCTTCCCACCTCGCACGATCTTCCGCCGATACTAGCCTCCCGCCCTCCCTCTTTCAGAACTCGTCCTCTCCGCTAACAAACTTCATCTTCATTGGCCTTACTTGACGAAATTGTCAAATCCTTTTATACGTTTATTGGCCAATGTACGCGAAGGGTAAAAAGAACCCATAGAAATGCCCTAAAACTCACCAAAACTACCCCAGTTATGACCGACATACTTTGTTCAAAAAGCTTCATTTACGAACCAACACAAACAGGAAAAAAAAAAAGAACAGTCCACTGGAAAATAAACACAAAGAACAATACCTAAACCTTAAGATTCGTAACTGAAGTGGTTCAGAGCGAATTCATGAAGTCTGCTCACACGTGCCTGTTACCAATGACACTGAGTAGAGCTGTTGTGCAAATAATGCAGTGGGCGACGCCAGAACCCCCAGACTAACTCCTTCGGTTCATATGAGCATCCTACGTGGCTCCAGCCGAAAGTACAAGCCCCCGCGACTATAAAGTAGAAACACGTGGTGACTCATTGAGAAAAAAAAGGGAAAAAATCTTTATTTTTTCCGCGTGAGAACTGAGAATTTCAACAACGAAACGAAAAAAAGTACTTCATCGTCGTGATAATTCAGCAGTTTCAATTTCATAATTAACCAATTTCGGCACCAAAGTCGTCATATTAGGTCCGTTCCATTGTTTCGCGAGTGCTACACTTCTGAAGAAAATCGTCTGGGTTCATTCAATTTTTCGGAATAAGTCAATGAAATCACATGGCTTTCTACACTAGTGTAGCTAGTGCAAAACAATGGAACGGACCTCATGCTAATGCATGATGCTAAACATGTTGAAATCCCAACCGAAAAAAATACAGAGTCCCTTTAGCTTTTGTCGAGCTCTACAGAGACCGCCATTTCATGAGATTCACGTCACACACGAATATACATATAGATTGCAAGGGGCCTTTGTCAGATTATCTCGTTTCAAACATTAACTTAAGGAGACCCCCCTGAAGAAAATGACTCTACCCGTTTGAATTTAGTCATTCCCCTCTTGAATATACGGAGGAAAAAAAAAAGCAGTTGGCATAGGTCGATCTGGAAAGACGCGAGGTGAGAAAAAAAAACGTTCTTCATGAATAATTCAATCAATGAACTGAGCAGTTACAGTTGTTAAGAGAACACAAAAGAAAAAAATAAGCGAGAGCCAAGCCAAAAGAATGCGTATACAGTAACTAGCACGACGAACTTCTATCATCCCATTGTCTTGGATGATTCCAAGTGGAGTCATTCCACAATTAATAAAGTTCGTAACATTTTCCCGAACTTAACTATATGAAACGAATTGCATCATACGCATAATGACATCTTGAGAACCGGACCATTGGAGCAGTGTGACTCAACAATTATATAAAATTTCAATTTCGGTTCCGGATAAGTTCTTCGGTGGGAAACTGGACTTAATATCAGACGATCAAACTATATGTTTACTCTGCGAAAGGTGGGGTCGGTGGGGTTCACAGCGATCGTAGTGAAATATCAAAGCCGAATGACCGACAGATCGATACTGTTCGGTATTGTTCATTATGGTGCAACCAACATACAACTTATTATTAGAAGAGTGTAAACCCTTTGCTAGCATGTTTGGGGGATTTGAGCACGATGGAAAAAGAATACAAGGGGAATTTAGAGACAAAATAATGCTTGTTTCGACAGAAAAACTTAATTCAGATAGAGCACAAGAAGTCAATCCTTCATTTATATGGATCAAAGAATTGGCAAAAAAACAAGATTTGCCACTTGGCAGCAAAAAAAAGCGATTAACTGTTACGCTCCTTTTATGCCATCTTCAGACAGGAAGGAATGTGAGCGCTTCACGTACATTAAAGAAAAAGACATACCGTTGAAAAGTCAGCTTCATCCTCCCCTATAGTATATGTATAAGGAGCTGCTTCAAGGCTAGAGTTGGCTTCGGGTACTCATTGACGAAAACCACCAACAAACGCCTCCTCAAATCTACTGTAATCTTCTCGCTAACGAATATAAACCGGTATTTTTTTAATTTCCGGGATGAAACAGATTCTACGGAAATACCTTTCTCCTAAAGGCTGATACAGTACACCCTTGATTTAGTATAAATTAGTTTACTCGGCATGAATTTAGGCAATTGGGAAGAATAAGCGATTTATCCCCCGTTTCGCCCCTCACGGTTCTCATCAGTCCTGATGGTGAGCCGGGTCCTCGCTGACTCGGGGTTTCAAGTCAGGGAGAGCCAGCTTGACAAAGTTTCAGAAAAATGTATTTTAAATTGTCAACATGAGGAGGGAATGGAAAAGTTGGGGAAGCCAGAGTGATGAATGTTGACGGCAAGAAAATAGAAATTAAGCTCACCGAACATAGCATGGGCGGGAACATGCGATTTTAAGAATTTCGACCATCACAGGAAAAATAGTACGAAGATCCTGGAAATTAAATGTCCTACCTGCATTTTATGGGGATATTCCTCAAAAACCAATCGTTTGAGAGATATTTAGAAAAAACTGTAAAAAAGTGCCGAAAAATCGCCCCCCCGGTGCCCCCTGCGATGTACCGCTCTTATTACGCAAGTGAACTGCATCCATCCGGATGAGTTTGTCCTTACTCAAAAAATTCCAGCTCTGACCAGTCCCACGGGACCTTTACTACGTGTACCTTTACTAGCACTGTACTGTCCCCCGCACCTCCCCCCTGGCCTACAAATCGTACAATGCGCTCTTTGATATGATTGGCTTAACAATTTGCCGTCACTGACAATACTTAAATCCCCTATAGGAAGAAATAAATCAACACTTTTCCAGAAGGAACTCACGTTTGCCTCACCACAGTGCGGTTTGGTTTGTTGATTTACCGCTAAATTACACGGAAGGGCTACCCTGCCATTAGACAGCACATTAACAATGCCCACCACTTTTATTTATCCTCAAAGCGAACAGAATGAAAAGATCTCTTGAGGATAAAGCGACTAAAAGCTTCGCAGGATCATGTGTGTTGTTGGTTCTGCAGAATCCCCTATATGTATACACCCCTATTTTCAACCCTTGAGGGGCCGAATAGTGGGTCTTGATAGATTGTGTTTAGATTGCAATGATTGAATTTCCACATTATACAATAGAATTTCATTTTGAAAGGGCACGCAACAACAACACTCCGGCTGGAAAAAATATGTTATGAACAACAATATATGTGTCAAGAGAAGCAGTTAAGAGGGTCACACTAATAAGAAGAAAAAAAAAAATCTGCAAACTGCAATAATTCTAATTCATTGTAAGGACCTGAGAATTCTAATTACATTAAGGGGGCCTGAAGGAAATAAAACGAGGAAATCCTGTTAGCGTGAAAGCTGGCGAGAAAAGAAAACCGAACCGATGAAGGAAGGGGAGGACTTTTTTCACCGGCTAAGATTTTCTTTGGCTACAGAAAGAGGCGACAATTTATTTTCAACAGTCTCGGTGTAAAATAAAAGAAGATGCATTAAATAACTATGTCGAGAAAGTTGTTCAATATTGACATAAATAAAAAGATGGGCAAGAAAGAAACTCATCATCCTGTTCTTTCGTGATAGGGTTTAATTTGTTCTAATTAAAGTCTTCCCCAAAGACTTGGGGATGGATGAGTTGAACGCACAGTTCAAGTTTCGAATGAAAAAAGAAGGGGAACGAAAACAGTCCGGGAGCGAAAGTGATGACCATTCATATTCTTTCCGGTCCACTTCTACATTTTAATGTGCATAACTTGTGTGAATAAAAACGTTTTCATTTTTCGCAGCTTCAATACAAAAATGACAATAGGATTTGAGAAGAGTCACAAGAGGGTCAGTCCCTAATGGAGTGTCGGGACTAAACTATAAGGTTGTGACCTTGTCCCATTTAATCATTGCTCGTATCAAGCATGAAGACGAAACACGATCTTTAGAATTAAAAATAGGAGGAAATGAAAAAAGGCAGCACCACAACTTAAAAGCAGAGGTACAACCGTGGGAATTGCTGAGTTATGCGGCTTTAAATTAAGCAATGAAACCTCAATGTTCCGGTTGCGAATAGAATATGATAATAAAATTATGTATGAGGGAACGGAGAGGCAATGATGCACGGCCAGGAATGCCCAACGCCCTCACATGCTCCTTCACAGCAGCAGAAAATTATACGAACGAACATACTCTCCAGCTCATTCAACACTTCATTTACAAAACTGTTAGCCGCGACTTTTGAGGTTCACGCAAGTATTTAGGGTCACTGTTCGGAGCAATATCTCATTCCAGCTAAATTTAAGTTAACAATTTTGCCCATTTCTCCTCCTTATAAATCAATATGTGCATGTTACATAAATAAATTTGTTTAAATGAGACTGAATATTCCGTTAAATGAGAAAGTTTAGCAGTTGAGGATCATGACTTTTCTCCGTTGACTTATTTTCCTTTGAAAGGAACATTAGGTTGCTCTTAACTAAAGTAACGGGAAAGAGTAGACAATCCTCGCCCTCCCTTCAGTGCACACACACACACACTCACCAGTTGCCTATTGCGTTTCGATTTCAGGTTACTTCATAAAAATGCGTGCATTATGCAGGCTTTGATGTAATGCGAATGCAGAAGAAGGTGAAAAGCTTAAAGGTTATGCTCGGTCAAAACTTAAAAACAACGAAGCTTTTAAGAGAAGGTAAACGAGCATGAAAAGGATGGGAGGACGCAAGGAGCGGGGGTATAACGGAGGTTTTTCTCTTACGGTCGGAGGCTAAGAATCTTTACTCGCTTCAGGAATTTTTGAAACTTCAAAAAGTACACAAGAATCTTTTCATTTCACGTTGAAAAGCTGGTACAATTGTTTTTATTTTTTAATGTGACACAGAAGCGAGCGAATTGAGTCAGTTCCGGCCTCCACCCACAGAAGAAAAAAACATTCGATCCCCCTCTTGTCTATCAAACTATTGACACACGACTTCCTAAATGGTCTACCCATAAAAAATATACCTACCTTCATTTATAAATAATCACAACAGATTATTAACGCCCTTTTCCGTCCGGTCAAGCGGGAATCGTTTGACCCAGACAGCCCGTCGACCACTTTGGTGATTGAAAGTGGGTGAAGAAGAAAATAACCACCAAGTCCGGAAAACAAGTTAGTGCTGTTTTGAGATTTTTGAAAATGAGCCAAACTATAGGAAAATGTCATAGGCAGATTTGGACAAACGAAGATAACAAGGACATTCTAAGGAGTTTTCGACATTAGATTCATCGCTCCAGTGAAGCTCTTCGGCGAGAAGGACTTCAAATTACGATAAAATGTCAATCCAGAGCAAAACAGAAAAAAAGAGAATAACTAACAATTAAATCACATTAAAAATGGTGCCTGCCTAATGTAATTACCTACTTTGAAACAGATTTTTTCCTAAAATTCTAAAAGGATTAATATATTTAGCGCCACACCGGGGCAAGTTTTAATTCTACATAAAATATGAAAAACGCCTTCATACTTCTCTTTGGCGAGTAGTCCTAGAGCCAGGCCCGAAAAAGGGGCTTATTTCAGGAAAAGGTTTTATCAAAATTCTCGAAGGGTGACCAGACGTCCCGCATTCCACTCCTCTGTCCGGCTAAACATTTTGTCCAGCTAAATGTCCCAATAATTCTCAAGTTTGTCCCACCTGGTCGCACTTTTTCGAGTATTATGATTTATGATCTTATACAAGATGTTTCAGTTGTGATGTACAATATGTACTTGCACATGCTCTAATACTCACTGAGACGCAAAAAAAAAAAAAAACACTTTGAATCATGTTCGGAAATACTTCGTTAATGAGATTTAAGAGTTTCCCGATTTTTAAGCCAATTGACCCGTTTTTGCACAAATGTCATGCTTAAAGCCCGTTCACAAGCTCTGTGCAATACATCTGTATGTAACCTATCAAAACGCTTCATTTTTCGAGGGAATAAATTTGTTTGGTTGCATAGACTCCACACAACGTATACATAGAGCTTGTGAACGGGCCTTTAGAGCTAACATAATGTGGCATAGACCAAGACTGACGACGGATTTGATTAGAGCACAAAATTTCCTTCAAGAATCTGTCGTAAAAATTGTACAAAATGGGCATTTACGTCAGGTGAACTTGAAGAAATCGCGATTTCTAAAATTGCTTATTCATTTCCGGCCATGGTTAAGCAGCCCCAATCCTACGAAATTCTCTAGCCGTTCAAGAAATAAGAAGCCCCCCTTCCTGAAACATGGCCCATTTTTGGAAATATGACGTTTAACAATATTCTAAAGCCCTATGTTTTGATACGCCGACATATATAATAAAAATAATTGAAATTTTGCGTTTTTTATAAAATGTCGTCATCCTCTTATTTATCTCCCTATTTGACCCCCTCCACCTTGAATTTGCTGTGAAATTTACAAGAAAGGATAATAGCAGAAATTCATGAATTGAATTTTCATTCAATGTTCAACAGGTCAAATCGGACGATTTTTCTTCCTGTTCAACTTCAATGATTAGTGAGGGGTCATCTTACCCTCCATCTACAACCCTAAGAGTCATAAATAACCGGACTCCACATTTCCTCTAAATGGAAACTGCCGGGCCCGTTATCCTCATTCTAGGCACAAAAGTGAAAATTATCTCATGCTATGGCGCCCTCATTTTGCACCTTTTGTCATGGCTTTTTGAACTTGGGACTCGATATCTTGAGTTTGGATGTGGGCAGGTGCCGATTTCTTTACGCCTTTCTGACACTCTGAGATAGAGGAAGTTTTCCTCAACTTCGTCACAATACATCAACAATAACAACCAGCTGATCAAATCAACCATGCCTGGAAATGTATAGGCAATTTTGGAAATCGTGATTTCTTCAGGTTCACCTGCCATAAATGCCAAGGAGCATCTAAACCGCGGATTTCATGTCACGCTTGCGAGCGCTTCCTAGCGTCGCCCCATCTAACTTTTTTATCTTTCCTTTCATTATTATGTACATAGAGATAATATAACTAGAGCTTGAATTGTCTATTGCGCAGCGGTCCATGATTGACGTCACCAAGAGCTTGAGTTAGCTCCGAAAATCCCTTGCTATTGGTTGAAGAAGTACCTGTGGCGATGTGGATGGTGTGAAGGGGGACTTTTTGAAACCCCGCCTTTTGAGACAGCCAATGGGAAGAGACCTACGGAGCCGCAACGATATCCGGATGACGTTAATCCTCGCCCCAATTTGTACTTGTTTGCGCATTCAATGCCCCCTCTAGTAGTTATATTATCTCTATGATTATGTAGTTGTTTTTTTTAGTTGTAGTTCGTTCCGTTCAGTGGATAGCAACGATATATAAACCTGGATTGCTGACAGCGGACTGGAGAGGCGTGGAGGGGGCAGGTCGTCCCCTGATAAACAATTACCCTGTCCCTCTCCTTGTGTAGCTATGGCAACACAACTCTCTTCCCGTATTTACTTTGAAACTCCACCCCTCTCCACTTGGAGCTTATTTGATGGCTATTCTTTATCAGCAGTGATGAGCAATCCAGTGCTTCTATACATCGTTGGTGGATAGTTTGTAAATGCCGCGATGTTCAAGTGCGACCAGTGTGACAAAACGTTTAACCAGTCCGACTCGTTGCGACAACACCGGTACCGGAACCACCGACGGGATAAAATACCTTGTGCGTTATTATTGCCACTACTGCGACTTTCAAACTAAATATAAATTCAATCTCCCCGAACATATGAAGAGACATCTCTGCAAAAGACGCAAAAGTAAAAAAGACCGTGACCCGCCGTTGAGCGTTTGCAGTGTCGGAAGTTCTACAGTGACGTTAGATATTGCTTTTCCAAATTTCATCCCTGTAATTACCTTGAAACACATTCGAATTTTAAAGTGTTTTGGGGTTATTTTAGGGATAAAATTTGAAAAAGCAAGATCTACCGTCACTGTAGAACCTCTTGAAGATTAAAATTAGACTTTGAAATCGAATATTGGTGTAGAAATGGAGCCAAAATTTATGTGCGAAGTTTAGGCGAGGGGGACTGGGAAGGGGTCGAGAAAACACTCCTGAAACCCCTCCTTAAGAAAATAATAATAATAATAATAATAAAATGAGTGAAAGTAGACCTGATATTGCGATCGAACATACGAAAAATACACCATGGTCCAAATTCCAAAACGTAATATTCTTCCAACTGTGAGTTTTTAAAGGCAATATGTCACTTTTTGTGACAAAATCCGATTTGGTCATTTTCAAGCGAATTTTTGGCAAATTCTGGCGCAAGATTCAAAAAGAGCACTCTTTTTTCTCTTAGGGGTCGCAATTTTCGAAACAATATTGTTACTTTTTCGTGACCATACTCAGCAGCTCAAAGTAGGGCATTCATGAGATTTTTGCAGACAAGTGAACCAGTACTTGTGCATACAAAATCACCTCGCAGGACAACCCAAACTTCAGGAAAACTTCGAAGTGTCCTTTTTAAAATAAGTTATTGCATTTAGGGAAATCGAAATTAGAATCATTTTGTCAATAGCCCCGTTGTAAAACTCAAAAAATTGCTCAGCCCTTGCTGAGGTTTTGTTTTCAACACGTGTAAAATAAGAGGGAAGGATTAATCGCAATTAATCGTGTTATAGTTTTATAACGGACCCATTCATTTCGTTCGGGTCATATTTTAAACTCATTCATTCGAAACTTGATTTCCCTGGCAACAAACATCTGACTACGCAATTTCGAAATTACAAACAGAAAGAAAGTTGACGAACCTCAGCGAGCACAGATAAAATAATACAGGGAGCTTATCTGTGATCGCTGGAATACCCCTGACGAAAAAAGTTGGAGGTCCCAGGAAAAAGAAAAAGGTTAGAAGGGCGACGCTAGGATGCACTCGCAAGCGTGACATGAAATCCGCGGTCTAGATGCTCATTAAATGCCACCTGTTCAGTGGCAATGAATGCCACTGCTACTTTGTCCAACTTTCATGATATCGTGAATCCACATTCACGATGGAAATTGTGTGACCTCAAATCCGTCGTCAGTTTTGCCCCCCGCCCCCCTATCCATGCAACAATAACCGTACTTGCGTCCCACTTTTTCACATGCTCCATCTGGTCACTTTTAATACTCCATTTGGAGTGAAGTAAGCCTTATCTGCCACTCCATAGCCGCTGCTTTTAGGTGTGGAGACCAAGTGGAGTCGTCGAAATTGAATTCAGCCGGAGCTTGAATCTTTGTAGTAAGAGTCAAGTGTTCTGAGAAGACTGTCACTTCAAGCTGTTTTCCCATGGCAGAATGGATTTCAAAAATTGCACGTTTTTGGGTGAAATTGTGCCATCTTTTGGACGGCAGAAATTTTCAAGTCAATCAATATGCGCTATAAAAGGACAAAAAACGTTTTCTGCCACGCAGACCGCTGATAACTTGTGACAGACTTAAATTGTAAAAAATACAAATTGGGGCCTCATAATTCACCTATAAAGTTTAGGAAGCTTGATCCTTTGCTGCCTGAGAACCACTGTGTGTGACGATCACATTGATCATTATAGTAAGAGTAACTATGTTCATTTGCTTCCATGGTTGCACTCGACTTGCGCAATATCTTATTTTTCTCGCGGTTATACTCCACATGAGAGTTACTTTTATCGTGTTATCGTGATCACACTGTACACCGATGGGATCAAAGAGGGCGTATCACCGTACCTGTGTTTCAAAAAGGTTCTTCAGTTATACGAGAACGACTCTTTCGCTTGTTTTCGCTTTGTTGTTTGTGAGCACATGGAACAGTATGTACATGTATCTAGTATGGACAAGAAAACATGAAATTTCCATATCGAAAAGAACTCATTTAATAACGTTTCCCATTCAAATACAACTTTGCATTGGTATTGGTCCGAAAATATCAATTCGACGAAGTAGAAGATGATAAATGAAACTTTACATTTTCTATTTATTCTGGCTTAACCGAAAATTAGGAGAATAAATATGAAGCAGGAGGTAGCAGGTATAACAAAATCGAAAAACTAGAAACCTAAGCATTTCCAATCAATTTAGGACAGATCGTACTTCGAATTCGACCTGGTGCATTTTTTTCAACTCCACGACTCGACAGTTTTTGAATAACAATAATTGATATTCCTACCTTTGATAAGATCCACCACTTCCGTGTGCGTCCTGTTCATGACGTTCACTCCGTTCACCTAAGGGGGAAAAATAATAGTAATAAATAATAATAACTGATAAAATCAATAAATGATAGCAATAAATAATAACAATACTAAATGGTGGATTTAACAATCGAAAGTTGAATTTGAGTAGGGTGGGGGATGACTCGGCTTAAAGAAAAAAAATGCGTAGCACTTTATATAAACAAGCTTCGAGTATGATAACTCCAACATTGAAGCGGTTCTTACACAAAAGCGAATTCAGGGCGGAAAAAGTAAAATGTCTCTAAATTCGCGGATTCACATTGGTGTGAGAACAGCTTGAATCTCGGTGGTGGAATCCACCATTACTATTACCCCAACCCATACCATTTTTTGCTTGATTTGTGGTAAAATAGAAGTATGGGCCCCAGAATTACTTTAGTCTGCAAAAATAGAAAAACATTGGTAAAAAATTGACCGAAACGGGGAACTTGCACGAATGCCCGATTTTGGAAATAATTATACCGTTAAATTGACCCATGGACCGTAATTGCAGCCCGATTAATGCATTTGGTGATTTTTAAATACGTTTCAGAGTTCTTCAGAAGGGGATGTATGGTGCGAGGGAAAATGACGTCAATGGTCACTTGTGAAGCATTTTTTAATAAAATAAAATTTTATTTGCAAATAAAAAGAAAAATTGTCCCCCAGGAAACGCGTCTTACCCCCTCTTCCACACCGTCCATTTCATTAAATAACGTTTGACGTAATCAAACCCACACTCAACATTCGCTAAAAAATCCTTGATTGATTTCAATGTTTAATATCAGCAATAGTCTTGTGGAAGAGCCCTCTTCGACAAACACCAGTGCTTGCTGGTTGAACAATGTGCAAGTTCCCCATTAACTACTCGTTGTCCCAATCGTCGTTTAAGCACTGTAAAAGAATGACAGATAAGTAAAGAAAAAGAATTACAAATTTATTCAAGAACATTCAAGAAGGACGACATGTACATTAATATAAAAATTCAAAGATATATTTTATTCATAATAACCCCAGTATTCAGCGCATCACGGGTCAAACCAACCCAACTCTGTCAAAAACCTTTACAAGTACTTTTTTTGACAATGGAAGACACCAGCTTTTATCCCAAAAAAGGAAAATGCGAAGTACATCTTTGAGCCCGCAATGGAGCCGCAAGGTCTTAAAAGGTATTCAACGGTTTTGAGCTTGTTCGAGAATCAACAGAGCCGTGGAAACCGAAAAATTACTTGCTTCTCTCTCGCTAATGCAACCTTAGTCATTTCGAAAACTAATGAATAGGAAAAATAAGAAATTACTCACCTTGATGATAGTGTCTCCACTGTGAAGACCCGATCTTTCAGCAGCACCACCTGAAAATAAATAAAAGCAATAATAATAATGAGCCTATTTTTCACACGTGGCGCTTATCCAAAAAGCTCACAGACAAATTGACAACGATTTAAGGCAATAATTTATACCTATAAGGGCCAATTTCACCACTGGGAGTTAGGTTGGAGTTACCTAACTCTAACATTGTTTACATAAATAGTGACGCCTTTTTTCAGTTAATTACGAGTTAACGTAACTCAAACCTTAACTCTCGGTGGTGAAATCCACCATAAGTGAATTTATTAGCAGATGAGATCATTTTTTATTAAAGGAATGAAAAAAAAGGAATTCGGATCCTTTCCAATGAATGACTTCATGAAGAATTTTACCACAGGGTTGAACAAGGCCATCGGCCTCACTACCCCGATCAGGGATCCCCCAACCTGCCACTACCAAGGTACACAATTTTTCAAAAAGACAAATCAGCGTTACAAGAGTTTGGCTTTTTAAAAATGATCTCAGCATTACAACAAAACGCTCATAGAAAATAACCCTAGCAAAGACCTCGGGTCTCCGATGAGTTTATTCCAAGATAGAAAACATCTAAAATACGCGGAACGGATAGTCAACAAAGGCGGAAGCGTTGGAGCAGTTGTTTTCTTTATCTCCCAGTTACTATTACCGTATTTTTTTCTACACTGGTGTCGATCGGTTTCCAAAGCACGTGAAAAGAAATACGCGAAAGAGCAGGACAAACTATTGTCACTCACAAGGAAGACAAAGTTGAAACAACTAGCCACATAGTACATATTTTCACGGGACGAGGGATAGGAAATTAATATGTTTCCTTAAAAAACACGGAAACGAGTGAACCCACTACGGATGTTTTTCGTGGGCTAACAAGCCCAAGAGGGGTAAAAGGAGGAGGGTTTTAACATGTTATTTTTATCCATTCAAAAGAAGTTTGTAGGAAAAGCCCGGTGTATTCACAATAAAGTGAGGTTTTAACTAGCTTTTCGGCGGTTTTTACAAGTTTACTCACAAACTCAGGGCAAAGAATTATTGGTGCGTAGGTGCCTGGAATAGATAGTGGGTGGAAGAAAGAGATTCACCACTTTCTTTGCTTTTTTTCTCTCTCTTCTCACATTTGCAAGCGATATATCAATGGATCGTAAAGAACACAAGACATGTATTTAAAGATACCATAAACATCCAGCTGTTCAAAATCGAAACAGACTCGTTGTAGAAGGTAAATGTAGTTCAAACCATCAAAAATTAATAAATCGTACGAACCTTGCTTCACGGACTGGACGTAGACCGGATTGTCACCCGAGACCTTCATGCCGTAACCTTTATCATCCTTAATGATCGTAAGGGTGGTTAGCCGCTCCTCTTTCGAAGGGGTGCTGTCTCCTGGAACGTTCAGAGTAGGAACGGGACGCCTGGCGGACGGGCCGTTGGCCGTGTTTCTCGATCTGTACAACAAATAACAAATAGGTACAAATCTTAGTAGGCCGGGGTGATTTGGATGTGATTTCGCAGGGCAAGAAGAGGCAACAATAAGTTCTAATTGAGAAAAATAGGGGAATCTTCGGCGAAGGAATAAGTCTAGGTCTGAATTAATTTTAGAAACGCCAGGCGTTTGTTGATTCGAGTTGCTATAATCAAAAGCAAGCATAAACTTGAGCATTGCAAGTCAAACAATATTTCCCCAATTCTCAACAGAATAAAACATTGGTCCTGTTCTTCACCCATTCGCGAAAGAACAGGGCTACAGCTAATGTTACACTCACGTAACAGCTTGATACAAACCGGGTCATGGCATTATAAGTTAAAGAAAAAGAAGAAGTTACATACATAGTTGAATTTATATCATAGAGTCCCTTAACCACACAACACGACATTACACCCTCACAAAGCATGTAAATAAGATCATCATACAAGGGAGGGTATTCATTCTCAGACGTTTGACATTATGTTATCGCAGTTGAAAATGACCTAGAGTAGGTCGAAACCGGTCCTGTGTAATAAAATAAATTATTGTGGAGAGACGATACCTTTGTGAAAAACTTATCGACGTAAACCCTATTATTTCGTACTTTTGTTGTTCAGTTTTTCCGTTTCTATATGGACTAAACCCATTTGTTCAGCATTCAGCATAACAAATAATATAGCACTTTTAATGAATGGATTTCACCACCTTGGCTTAACTACCGAACCTTGTTTACATAAAATTCAACGCATTTTTTCCCTTTAGTCCGACTTAACTTTAAGCCGAGGTGGTGAAATCCACTATTAATATACCACGAACGACAAAGATGTTGGAGGCAGGAGCAGGACCCACCAAACAGTCGTGAAAAATTGCACCGAGCGTGCAGTCAAGTCTCCATTCCGACCTCAGACCCTCGAGTATAGGGGGAGATCGTAGTGCAGTGGCACCTCCGTTCCCGGTGAGGGGCGGTCCATCGGCTCCATACTCGGCTCAATTGCCGGGCTGATGAGACCAGGACCGAGTAGCTCAGGTAGCTGAAGGTCTGAGGTCGAAACTGAGACTGGACCGCACCTTCGGTGCAATTTTTCGTGATTGTTTGGTGGGTCCTGCCCCCAACATCTTTGTCGTTCTTTGTTATACCTCCATTAAATTTTCCCATAAATCACAAAAGTTCAGTAAAACGATGGGTATTCTTGTCCCATTGGCTGTTAATAACTGTCATAAAAGAATTTCTGGTACTTACAAGTCAGATACACCGAAGAAAAAAGCTATTAAAAAATAAAAGTAAATAAACTAACTGCAGTAAAGCATTTTCAAATACTGAGTAGGATAGAAGTACTGGATAGGAAAGTTGTCATTTTTGCCACCAGACTGAGTGTCGCTTGGCTGCAATCGCCACCATGGTAACGAGGTACCTCCCCTCACCCTTCGTCCAATTTATACGACATGTAAACTTTTAAATGTACAGAATAACCCTCCGGACAGGTCAATACAGACTAATCGGACGTGACGTGGGAACACGCAGTCCCACGTGTGGTCCAAAATTCCCGAACAAGCTCATGCTTGTTTACGTTCACATTGCTCTGACGTGAAGTGGGAACACGTGGGATGATGCGTGTCAGAGCAATGTTAACGTTAACAAACAAAAGCCTGTGCTGAAATTGTATATCCTACGTTGGGATGCGTGTTCCCACGTGACGTCTGAGTAGTCTGTATTGAGCTTGAAACCACTATTAGAGAGAAAAAAATCTTGAACTCTTGCTTCCATGGGGTCCATGAACCCTACCAGTAATATTGCTCCGGTGATTAGCCAAAAAAAAAAAATAATAAATTTTGTTCTTGTCAAAGAAACTGACAATTATGGATTCAACTCCAATGACCAGTCGGAGAAACAAAATCATTGTCTTCAGTACCCCCCCCCCCTGGCGAATTATTTTTTTCTCTCTATTTTACAAGTTACGCCGAAATAGTGAAACTACCTACTACACAAAATAGGCAAAAAATTGCCTATTTCGTGAATTCGGCTGTAGCCGTGCCTAGTTTACCGGCCTTACCGGGGTAAGGTTAGCGGGGCCCGGCCCATCCTCAGCCACGGATTTCGGAAATCAAGAAAGGGAAGAACATTTTTAAAAAGAAAGCTTTAATATATGGTTCAAGCTCAACTGTGGTTGGAGCTTTAACGTGGTCAGATCTATTTGTGGTTGGATGTTTACTGTCGCTGCAATTTTACTGTGGTTGGATCTTACTACGGTTCGAGCTTTACTGTGAATGGGTGGAGCTTTACCGTGGGTAGGATATTTTCTCTGGTTTGGAGCTTTGCTGTGATAGTAGCTTTACTTTGGTTGGTAGTTCAGACTCAAGACTTGTTCGACTGATTGGTGGTTTGAGCTTTTTTGGCTGGTGTTTCCAACTGTGA
The DNA here is from genome assembly GCA_038030265.1 of Corythucha ciliata. NCBI lineage: Eukaryota > Metazoa > Arthropoda > Insecta > Hemiptera > Tingidae > Corythucha > Corythucha ciliata. Next base: position 29,607,822 of record CM075938.1, read on the forward strand.
TTAGAGCTTTTGGTTGGTTTGGCCGTTGTTAGATGTTTAATTTGTTTTGGAGCCTTGCTGTGGTTGGAGCTTTAAGCTCTGTCTTACGTGAGCGGGACTAAACGCAATTTCAGCGCTTCAAGCTGAATGGCGTCTGAATCAATACTATGGTTAGAACTTTACTGTAGTTAAAGCTCTTCGAGGTTAGAGCTTTAGATCAATATTATGGTTAGAACTTTACTGTAAGTTCTTCGAGGTTAGAGCTTTAGGTCCATATTCAGAAACCAACCTTAACCTTTAGGCCTCCTTGAAGCACTTCGAAACAGATGAAACATTTTTATAAACCATCACATTTTTGTGAACTCCTTTAGGCTCGTTTACACGGTTCAATCTCATTGCTCAATATTAGGGAGAACATTTCATTGAATCAATTAAATTGAGCCATAAGATTCAACCGTGTAAACGCGCCTTTAGTTACGGCTTCGTAAATATGTGTTTCTGAATACGGCCCTTACTGTGGTTGGATCCGGCTCTGTCGAGAGGTTGAAAATGAAAGGGCCCCACGGTGTTCCATCCCCGGACCCGAATATTATTTCCACAGTCCTGGCAGTAGAACGATTCTGCAGTCACTTTCTGTACTCTCCACAATTTTGGTGCAGCTTACAAAAGTCGTTCTTCCCTTTCCATTGAGCTGCTGAAGGTTTTTCGCAACCAGAAAACGCGCGAAAAAATAGCATGTGGCTCAACCCAAGCTTCTGCATCTTCTGGGTTGAAATGTTTGAGCTTTCCCTCGGTTTCCCTCTAGTTTCAAAAAAAGGATGTATTTTTCCGTCATAATATCGTGCAATGAAGGGGTTCCCTTCACAAATGATGGTAAAATAGGCTATATCAGGTATACATCAAAATACATAAGTATTTTCACCAAAAATATCGATGAAACTCGTATATCTTTGCACCGGATGGAGATAAATTGGAATTTATGGATGTCGTTGTCACTTGCCGTAATGGACCATTTTCCGAAAAAAAAAAAAAAAAATTAAATGCGTGGAACAAGAGTTATTAGGATGAAATGACACGAAAAAACACTTTAAAACTTTTTTTGCCCCACTCCCACGCAGAAAAGAAAAAAATAAAGAAAGAGGGATGTGACGTCACAACATTGTAAACAGAGGCTAAAGTATTAAACTATAGTTTGTCTACTTAGGGATGGACTCTCGCCCGCCCTTGAATTTAGTGGAATGAGCTTCCCCTTTGCCCCTTCTCCCATAAATAACGGACCGGGAATAATTTTAGAACAAATAAATGATCACTGTACGTAACCATAGTGCCCGTAGTAAAAGTTTTTTTGTTGAGTACTTTAATCGACCTATCGAAGTGAAGCAAAAGCAACGCGTTCGAGAGTCCATCACTAAGTGGACAGATTATAGCCACAAAATAACGTTCAATATTTTTTTAAAACGCTTTATAACAACGAAGAAAACATTTAACTCTAGTTCTTTTTACAATGTAGAGACGTCAATTTCAAGGGGGAAGTTCAAAATCCTGCCAGTTTTATGCCCGTATTTATGAACGTTCCTTGACATCAAGGAACCCTTGAAATTCATTAAAACAGATGTTTTTATTGTGATCAAAACTGTTCTCAACGGTTCCTTGACTCAAGGAAGCTTCAAGGAACGTTCATAAATACGGCCCTTAATCTTTGATTTCAAGATTGGTGTTGCTAATTCAAGGCAAACATTTGCCTTTAAAACATTGATATACGACGTACTACAAGGTTTCATAGCCAAATTAGCGGTTTTTTCATGTTGGAACATGGTCCATCTGGCAGTGCGCGCTCTTGATAATATTTTATAGCGAGGTTAGAACACCATCTGACCAAGAATTTTGGTCATTTCATGAAATGCATACAGCCTCTGGGTACTTCATGAAATACGAAAGGATTACACTATGTGATCAGTCTTTTCAAGAAATGAACTGTTCCCTATTCTGTAACCCTTAACGCGTGCGTTAGCGAAATAAACAAGTTGAATAATTGAAAGTAATCAGTTGAAAAATTTTGCTGACGCACGTGTTAAGAGTTGCAGAATAGGGGAGCAGAGTGACTCCGCCACACAGTGTAATCCACATGCATTTCATGAAATGACCCGAATTCCTGGTCAGATGGTGTTCTAACCTCACTGTTTCATCAAGAGCGCGCACTTCATGAAATGGCAGATCATTTCATGAAATGCGAAATTACGGCATGTAACCACGACAGATGTCTTCTCGAAGAAGATTTAAGGCCGCATTCAGAAACCCACCTTTATGAAGCCTTTACCTTAAGGAGTTGAAAAATTATAATATGGTTTATTAAAATGCGTCATCTGTTTCGAAGCGATTTAAGGAGACCTAAAGGTTGAGATTGGTTTCTGAAAACGGCCCTTAGTTCTGTACAACTTTCTTGAAGGCAATTGTTTTCTACGATGAACCGTTTACAACACTATACATATAGGGTGTTTCAGAATAACTTCAGAACAAAAAATTTGGTGAAAGTAGACCTGCCCCCCTATTCTGTAACTCTTAAGGGGGAGTTGCACTCGTGTTTCCTCGACCCCCCTCCAATGAAACCTCGCCTATTCGGCGTTACGTAAATTATCGCCGTAGTTCTGCACCAATCCTGGTTTTTAAGGTCTCATTTCAATCTCCAGATGATTCCGCACACACGTTAAGTCTTACTTTCCCTAATAAGACGTCGGAAGAGCTCGAATTTTCAGGGCAAAAGTTTTAAGTGGGGTTTATAGTTGTTTTAGGGTGAAATATGAAAAATGAAGATTTAACGGGCGTGCGGAATTATCTGGAGATTAAAATGAGACTTTAAAATCCAGGATTGGTGCAGAACTACGGCGATAATTTACGTAACGCCGAGTAGGCGAGGTATGATTGGAGGGGGGTCGAGGAAACACGAGTGCAACTCCCCCTTAACGCGTGCGTTAGCAAATTTTCTCAGCTGATTACTTTCAATTATTCACCTTGTTTATTTCGCTAACGCACGCGTTAAGAGCTACAGAATAAGGGGGCCGGGGGCCTATTCTCTAAAAAAAAAAGCAAGAGATACCAATGTATCTCTTTCATTCATATGTTTGAAGAAAATGAATAAAATAGAAACATTGCTACGAAAAAATATTGCTTTTTTGTTAGAGAATAGGTCTGCTGATTTGCTATTGAAAAGCCGAAATGCACCATGGTCCGGAACGCAATATTTTTCCAGCTACGATTTTTTAAACGTTTTTAAAGGCATACGTCACTTTTTGCAATAAAATGCGATTTGGGGGGTTCTAGCGAACTTATGGGGAATTCTGGCGTAAGATCACACTTTTTTCCGTTAGGAAAAAAGATAGGATTTCAGAGAGAATTGTTCCTTTTTCTTGTCCACTACAGCAGCTCAAAGTTGAGATTTCAGATTTTAATTTTTTGCAGACAAGTGAACCACTACTTGCAGACACTAAATCACGTCGCAGGACAACCCAAGTTTCAGGAAAACTTCTTCAAAGTGTTCTCTTTAAAATAAGTTATTACAGTTTTTTTTTTTTTTTTTTTTTTTAAATTTTTTTTAGTGCAGTGTTTTATCACTGCAAAATCGTAAGTTCGGCTTGTGTTTAATGTAAGATTGGGATGGTTCTGGTGACGTATTTTATCTTTTTACATGCAATACAATACATCATTAATTCTCTTGGAAATGGCCGCTCCTACCGGAAAAAATTGTGCTCTTTTCGAATCTTGCGCCAGAATTTGCCAAACGTTTGCTTGATAATGACCAAATTGCATTTATTGCAAAAAGTGACGTATGCGTTTAAAAAGGTTTAAAAAATGATAGCTGGAAAAATATTGCGTTCCGGACCATGGTTTAATTTGTCTTTTCGATCGCAAATCAGGTCTACTTTCGCCCAATTTTTTAAAAAAGTTATTCTGAAACATCCTGTATGCAAGAATGTTTAACAAAAAAACATAATAGTCCAGTAGACAAAACATTGGAGTTATTGGAACTTTTACAGATTTTTCGGGGATGCTGTGGGATGACTCTGTCATGTTTTCCAACTTGAGAACCCTATGCTAACTTGGGGAGGGCCGAGAAACCTCATAATTTTCTGACTTTTTTAGGGTTTTCACTCGTAACGTCTGAACTAAGCGGTTTACGACCAAAATGTTCATTTATAAAGTTAGAGCGTTAATTTTGCTACGATTTTGTAAAGCTACGTTTTTGCTGAAACCCAATATCAACCGATACACAGGCGATCAAAGTTGGATGAATCTTCTCAAAATGACATAAATTTGCCTAAAACGAGGGTTCTGTTCTGGGTTACTATCATTTTACCATCTTTTAGCCCGGGGCATAGAAACTGTAGCAAGGCCATACATACAATACAATGTGGATTCTTGTTGATGTGACACTAAATATTGGGTGAAGCTGCGTATAAAGCCGAATACAACGCCATGTTCGGACGTGTCCTATCTCGATCTACTAAGATACTGCCTGTACGATTTTGTTTTACTAAAAAACAGTAATTGTGTTCTAAAATCCTATATTTCTCTGTTTATATTGCACCTGATGCATGATTACATTTTAAAAAACTAAGGAAAAGTTCAGTTTGGATAAGGCCAATTCATTGCCTGAAATCATCATCAACTCCTAAGAATCTGACCTTTTGTCATGGATTGACGAAAACTCCATAATTTGTACGTTTTCCAAAACATTGCTGTACCTAAGCGGCTTCCTTCACAGGCTGGCGATGCATCACAATAACGCCTCCGTCTTCTAAGCTTCGTTATGGTGTATTCCTTTTTTATGTTACCACTGACGTTTCTCGCAATAACTTCGAGAGAAATTGTCACTTCCCCTGTACAAAACGCCGTTTTTGTACATTCTCGGGACGTTATCGCGACAAACCTCGCTGGTAATATGAATATGAATACACCATAACAAAGCTTAGAAGATGGGGACGTTATTGTGATGCATCCCCATCCTGTGGAGAAAACCGTTTGGGTACATCAATGGTTTGGAAAACCTACAAAGGGAGAACTTGCCTATTTATTTTTATTCGCCCATGGCGTTCTTTGATAGAAGTAATTGAGGAAAGAGTAGGAAAAAGTAAAAAAATCGTGCGGGAAATATTTTTAATTAATTTTAAATTAATGAGTTTCGCGATGGAGGGGGTTTTGACAAAAGTGACCTTGTGACGTCAATACCGCTAGCGTGTTTTGACAGTTGACAGGCTTATCACAAGCAACCGAACCTGAACGCTGGTTTCAGTGCTCTTCAACTGAGTACATATGTTTGGGTGCAACAAGGAAAACAACATTTTAGTGCATTTAATTTTTCTGACGAAATAGGAGAATAAATAGGAACGCAGCACACCAAGGCAAAACAGCGAAGCAATGAACGTGCAAGTTGTTGTAAACAGTAAGGTTCTATGATGGTTACAGTGATATTGGATGAGGGGTGAAGTAATTGGGCAGATGCTTGGTGAGGATGGCATGGGGACACGCCTGAGAGGAGTTGGTTGGCGGTTGTGACGTCACATTTCTAACCCTCGTCTAAGTCGATCGGCTGGTGATTCACTGATGTTTTAAAATGCAATTAAAAATCGCTGCCTGCATCTATTGAGTTGCAGTTTTCACCATTCTCTTTTGTTTTAGCACCACTCTCGACTGAGAACGAAAAAAAACAAATAAAAAAAATGTCATGCAAGTTCTATGACAAAAGACCAGATTCTTAGGAGTTGATGATGCTTTTAAGCAATGACATAGCCTCTATCCCATAGAATAATTACTGTACTAACGTACAGAACGGGCACTCTCATAGAGGTAAATAACTGGAGAACGCCTGGATGGGCTGGGGGGTGGGTAGAAGGGTTGTCACAAATATGGCTGCCAAAGTACACCTTCAGAACCTTGAATTTACCTCTACATCGTCAGGTTATCAACAAAAATTGTCCCCTCACCCTGAGATTAATGCAAAATTACAAAAAAAGAGCCCGAGTTAGAATGAACAAGGGGTATTTCGGGGAATTTGTTCGGTAAAAACTAAATCAAACTCGTTAACACTCTCGTTCTCAAAGCGTGGACGTCTTGAGGTTCAAACGATTTGATCGTAAATGTCATCGTTCGTGGCACGTAGCCGTGTTTTCAAGTGTATTTTTGGTGTTTATTTTCTAAAATAAGTGGCCCTGATCGCGTTCCATCAACATACTAGGAAAAATATTACATGGGCGAGACAGTCACGAGTTCAGAAAGAGCCGCTCCGTCTCTTGAGGACTGCGAAACAAGGATTTGAACAAAAGTCGCCACACTCATGCAGTTCTCGCTGTGCTCGAACCACGGATCTTCTTCTTCGCAGTGCTGGTACATAATATAATGTTTCTGAATTAGTTTGTTTCTTGCTTGCGAGCGATTATTATGTGAAATAAACGTTCGTGATTCGACCCCTGAATTAACATACCCAAAAATACACACACATCAGTATAAAACAAGTTATCTTGAACTCAGAAACATGACGTATTCCATAAAAAACATGAGTGACGGATTTTCCGGTGGCTTCTGTCGTTATTCCCGAAAGAGGATTGGAGCTACTTGCGCACGTTGAAATATCCGGAAAAGAAGTCCAACAACTCGCGCATGGTCGACCGTTTAAAATAAAGATTCTCCAGAGTATAGTTGTGGGTTATTCACTTTTAATGCCCTGTGAAACAATCTAAAAACTCACAGTGACAATTTCTAGACATACTAGAGGAAAAAAGAACAAAACTAGAAATTCAAAGTGAGCATGTGTAAATATAGTATATTATGCACCTAGCCGCGAAAGTGGGTCTTTGCCGGGCCGAGAGGAGTTGTACGGCCGAGGCGAAGGCGAGGCCGGACACCTCGAGGACTGGCAAAGCACTTTCGCGGCGAGGTCAATATTACTATTTTTTTTTTTTGAATGAAGTGAAAACTAATGTGTAGAAAAAACCAAATCATTTTATTATCAAAATTAGAGACTAATTAATGGTCTTTTGAGGTCTGAATATAGAAGGTTGGGTTATGACGTAGCTCAGAACCCTATCGGCAGTTGTCTCCCGATTTTCACAGATGTTTAAAAACTACTTTGGATGATTTTGTTTTTTACCTTTTTGTCATTATGAAGTTCAGTTCGGAGAATCACTGCTCGGAACGCTCCTGACGGACTCTTTCCGCAACTACTTTCTCGGGCTAGCCGTAGAAACGACCGTTTTATCGCTCGTTTTCGAGCTATAAAAACGTGTTTTCGCTTCATGAAGAAAAAAAAAAACAACTTGACTTGATTTAAATTGTTAGTAGAGTCGCTTAAACTACGAGGGTTAGTGGTTAAATCATGCAAAAGTCTGTAGCCGTAGGAGCCTACATCGTCTGTCTTCCCTCGTTGAGGTTCGTCAAGAACGGACCGGTTTCGGCTGCTCGCCATCTTCAGCATTTGGTTTCCCAACTGAAACTGAGTGGTGGTCGTGTTACCCCCCTGTATTTATACCCCCTTGTCCTGTTGTGTCCTTTCACTTTTCTCCCCTGTATGTCGGTATCTGATAAAAAAGTCCGTTATTTTCTGTCTCTTGTTTGGTGGTGATATGATGTCTCGTGTATTTGTGTTGGTTGTGATAGTTTTTTGTTTTTTAGCCTCCGGTGAGATGTTATGGGTCGCTTTTCTTTTTACCGGGTAAATTTCCTTCAGAGGAGTGAAGATGGTGTCGGAAGTGGTATTCAGCTGTTCGTTTATTATGTTTCCCTCGAACGTTTTTTGCTTGTAGATCTCCATATTCTCCAATATGTTTAGTCTTCGTCCCTTTTGTTTATTGTGTAGCAGTGTCATAGCTTTTGTTATGTTTTGTGGTTGGTGGTTATATGTGCGGAGGTGGTTAGCATAGTTTGAGTCGTCTTTGTGTCTGTTGTATGAAGCTATATGTTCCCTGTATCTTTGCCTTAGCTTTCTTCCGGTTTGCCCTATGTAGACTTCGTCGCACGAACATGTTAATTTGTAAACTCCGTTTTGGTCGTATTTGTTGGTTTTTTCATTTTTTGTTTTGGTCGCGTTCCTAATTGTATTGTCAGTTCTCATAGCTATGTTCAGTCCTTTCTTAACAAAGAAGTTAGTTAGTCGGTAGGTCTCGCTTCCGGTAAAGGTGAACGTTGTCCATTTCTTAATTTCTGTGTTGTCAGGTATTTTGTTTGTCTGTTTCTGTTTTTGTTTAAGTAATTTGTCTATTGTTGTCGTTTTGTAGCCATTATTTACAGCTATTTGGTAAATTATATGTAGTTCGTTATTGTAGTCTTGTTGTGTCATGGGGATGTTCTTAAGTCGGTGTATCAAACTTCTGAAGGCCGACAGTTTGTGTTGGGTTGGGTGGGAGGAGGAGTTGTGGATTACCACATCTGACGCAGTAGTCTTTCGGAAAATTTTAAATGACAAGGTTCCTGAAGGGCTATTGCGGGTGATGGTGATGTCTAGGAAGTTAAGTGATTGGTGAATCTCTTTTTCTACCGTAAAGGTAATGTTTTTATGTGTACCGTTCAAGAAGTCCAACGCCTGGGTGACACTATTTTCGGGAATTATACACAAAATGTCGTCCACATAACGTGCATAAAAGGTTACGCCATGGTCCTCACGCAGTTTCGGCATAAAGATATCTTCCAGATTTTGTAGGAAAATCTCGGAGAGGATGGCTGAGGTTGGGTTTCCCATTCCCAGACCATCTGGCTGCTTGAATATATTCCCATTGAATTGGAAATAGTTTTGTTTAACTACTGTCGTGAGGACCCTGCCAAACACGTGGTTGGCGTCAACCGCACCGTTTTTCTCTTGTAGCATATCGCTTACAATTGAGAGAGTTTGTTTAACTGGGACTGCTGTGTACAGGTCTTTAATGTCGAATGACACCAGGATGGATCCCTCCGGAACGGCAACATCGTTAAGTTTCCCTATTAGGTCAGTCGAATTTTTCAATGTAAACCTATTTTAGTGCATTTCATTCTGAAAATGCACTATTGGTCTCGTCGTGATGGTGGCAAACATGGGTCATGTCATGTTTTTTTCACGTTTCAGAACCTCTAGAACACGAATTCAGTGGTCTCCGGAATTCATATATATATATATCTCTATATAAATATATAAATATATAAAGAAATATATAGAGATATATATATATATGAATTCCGGAGACCACTGAATTCGTGTTCTAGAGGTTCTGAAACGTGAAAAAAACATGACATGACCCATGTTTGCCACCATCACGACGAGACCAATAGTGCATTTTCAGAATGAAATGCACTAAAATAGGTTTACATTGAAAAATTCGACTGACCTAATAGGGAAACTTAACGATGTTGCCGTTCCGGAGGGATCCATCCTGGTGTCATTCGACATTAAAGACCTGTACACAGCAGTCCCAGTTAAACAAACTCTCTCAATTGTAAGCGATATGCTACAAGAGAAAAACGGTGCGGTTGACGCCAACCACGTGTTTGGCAGGGTCCTCACGACAGTAGTTAAACAAAACTATTTCCAATTCAATGGGAATATATTCAAGCAGCCAGATGGTCTGGGAATGGGAAACCCAACCTCAGCCATCCTCTCCGAGATTTTCCTACAAAATCTGGAAGATATCTTTATGCCGAAACTGCGTGAGGACCATGGCGTAACCTTTTATGCACGTTATGTGGACGACATTTTGTGTATAATTCCCGAAAATAGTGTCACCCAGGCGTTGGACTTCTTGAACGGTACACATAAAAACATTACCTTTACGGTAGAAAAAGAGATTCACCAATCACTTAACTTCCTAGACATCACCATCACCCGCAATAGCCCTTCAGGAACCTTGTCATTTAAAATTTTCCGAAAGACTACTGCGTCAGATGTGGTAATCCACAACTCCTCCTCCCACCCAACCCAACACAAACTGTCGGCCTTCAGAAGTTTGATACACCGACTTAAGAACATCCCCATGACACAACAAGACTACAATAACGAACTACATATAATTTACCAAATAGCTGTAAATAATGGCTACAAAACGACAACAATAGACAAATTACTTAAACAAAAACAGAAACAGACAAACAAAATACCTGACAACACAGAAATTAAGAAATGGACAACGTTCACCTTTACCGGAAGCGAGACCTACCGACTAACTAACTTCTTTGTTAAGAAAGGACTGAACATAGCTATGAGAACTGACAATACAATTAGGAACGCGACCAAAACAAAAAATGAAAAAACCAACAAATACGACCAAAACGGAGTTTACAAATTAACATGTTCGTGCGACGAAGTCTACATAGGGCAAACCGGAAGAAAGCTAAGGCAAAGATACAGGGAACATATAGCTTCATACAACAGACACAAAGACGACTCAAACTATGCTAACCACCTCCGCACATATAACCACCAACCACAAAACATAACAAAAGCTATGACACTGCTACACAATAAACAAAAGGGACGAAGACTAAACATATTGGAGAATATGGAGATCTACAAGCAAAAAACGTTCGAGGGAAACATAATAAACGAACAGCTGAATACCACTTCCGACACCATCTTCACTCCTCTGAAGGAAATTTACCCGGTAAAAAGAAAAGCGACCCATAACATCTCACCGGAGGCTAAAAAACAAAAAACTATCACAACCAACACAAATACACGAGACATCATATCACCACCAAACAAGAGACAGAAAATAACGGACTTTTTTATCAGATACCGACATACAGGGGAGAAAAGTGAAAGGACACAACAGGACAAGGGGGTATAAATACAGGGGGGTAACACGACCACCACTCAGTTTCAGTTGGGAAACCAAATGCTGAAGATGGCGAGCAGCCGAAACCGGTCCGTTCTTGACGAACCTCAACGAGGGAAGACAGACGATGTAGGCTCCTACGGCTACAGACTTTTGCATGATTTAACTTGACTTGAGGTTACTTTGTGGTTCACAAGGTGCACCTCCCCCCCAAAGTCATATGGAAAACCAAGTCATTAAACTTTGTATTATTTGTATGTTAAAAAAATGAAGCGGTTCGTGGGTTGGGATTTTTGCTCCCGATACGTTGCGCTGCTCTACTATGAAAGTAGATTACCCGCTAAATTCAAAAATTATACAAAAGTTGAGTGTTGAAAAAAACATATGGTATCAAGATAGATATCACGCTACAACTTCAAACCGAAAATAAATATAATAATTTTTGTATTTGGCGGGTTTTCTCCTTTTTTATTCTTAACGGGAGCAAAAATCCCAACCAAAGTTGTATAGAAAACCATATGACTTTGCTCCCACCATAACTACGTTCAACAAATTTCAAGCCCAAGCTTTCTCCATTCATTTTTATCTCTATGGGCACTCTCAATAATTGTTGGGGTATGTGACGCCAAGTGAATAGGTTTCTTCTCGCGGGGGGCTGCTATCATTGTGTCAGGTTATGTTAGGACACCCCTCCCTTCTTGGCATTTAACTCCCCCTTCCCCAAGCCCCTTTATAATTTCTGGGGGCTTATTCCTTAACAAAAAGCAATATTCTTTCAAATAACATGATCCCTAAAATTGCGTTGTTTTCCAGTTCCGCTCTGGGGAAATGACACTTGAATACCAAGGCAGCGGGGGCGGAGGAAGCTCTCCTTCTGTGCAGTGTGCACCCTCCTCCTACCTCCTGGCAAACAGAGAACTCCATAGAACCTCGGTTTGGACTTTTGGAGGTGTCAACGCACAGGTGAACCCGAACCGATGGAATCACGTTCACACGACGTCATCAACGTGGAATTACACCCAAGTTGTGCAAAGCAAGTGTCAACGGGGCGGTAAGTGTAGAACCTAATTTGCTGCTTCGTCTCAAAAGGCGTTCCATAGAATACGAAGTTTGTATGAATAAAGTGCGTTCAAGCAGCATGAAGTCATAAAAGGCGATAACAGACAACATGCAGAGTGCGCCCCGGGGACGGTAATGTAAATATAAAGGAAATATCTTCAAGGTCATTGATCCAAAAACCCATTCATGAAGTACCCACTGGAAATCCACATTCCCTAGCAAAAAAACAATTTTAAAGATTATTATCATGAACCTATGTCAACATGAAAGAATAGACGGAGCTATTTTCCCACCACTTAAAATTTTAATCCTTCTGTACAGCAGTAAGAAGTACGCCATCCTGAAGCCACATTCACACGAAGCAATTTTTCCGGCAAAATCGCGTTTGATCTCTTCAAAAAAATGTGAAGTTCTATGAAAGGTAGTCAAAGAGGATATTTTACTCAGTTGTGACTTAAAAATCGCTCGGGTTAACTCGGTGGGGGGGGGGGGCTCAAGACATCCAAAACCTAAGATATCGGGGTTTATTAGAGAGATTTTGCAAACAGCCCCACTAACGCTAACGTTAACGCAATTCACATTTCAACCAACGAAATGTTTACTACTCTAGCAACGCGTACACAAAAATTAACTTTAGCGTTTACGGGAATGGTTGCAAAATCTGTCTATTAACAAATCTGAAACTTCCCTTAAATTTAAGGCCCCCTTAAAGTGCTTCAAAACAGATGACACGTTAAAGTCTCTTATCTCCTTAAGGTTGGTTTCTGAATACGGCCGTAGCTACATACTTCTTGCATGAAAAATTAAAATGTTCCATCCAACTGGAAAAAATCACACTGAAGAATGATTTTTTGTTTAAATTGATTATGAGCGACATGGGTACGTTCCTAGACAGACATTATTTGAAATTCTTGCGTAGTGTGACAATCATCGGTGATGAGTTTTACGTTCCACAGACGTTCATCAGTTTGCATAAACTACGGGTGAGTTGAAATGAACGCTTCGGCTAAGGCCACTTTTTTTTCAAAAGTGAAATTCACAAGAGACGTAAAGGCGGAACGAATTTGACAAGAACCTCCTCTTGCAACCTTAACCTTCCCTGCAATCACTGACTGCTCCCACTTCCCTAAGCAGAACAACACCTCAACTGTGTTTAGGAAATTGAACTATTCAGTTTTGCAAAAAAAAAAACGTACTTGTCAGGCGGAAGACTATCCATCCGGCTGCTTGGAGGTTCAAATAGTACCAGGGTAACGCTCACTCACAAAGTAATCACAACACCGTAGCAAGAACACCTCGTATCGTCATCCTCTTTGTTGATTTACATGATATCCTTTTCCTCGCTTAAAACCGGTCAACTCAGAAGCTCAGTTACAAGAGCTCCGTGCACTAAGATCACTGTAACAACCTTGGCGTACGTTTAAAAAGAAGTAACATTTTAAAACCAGAAAAATTAACACAAGAGGGAACGCGAAACAAACATAATCACGAAAACTAGACCACCGATCAACAAGCAACGAAGACTCGCGGTGCACTGATAGAACACGCACCAAAAGAAAAAAAAAGAAAACTGTTTCTTGGAAGTGACGTCATGGAACGCCATGATAAACCCCGCCCCCAATGAAAGTAATTCAGTTTTTATTTCAAAGTAATGAGATTAACGAACTATCTTAATGTCCAGAATATTTGTGCACCCAATATGTAAAAAATAATGAGTGACGTTTGACTTTGACGCATTTACCTCGATGAAATAATCGCCTGCACATCGTTTTAGGGTGAAGTACACAGTGTGCTATCTAACGGATTTCAAGCACATGTAAAACTCAAAAATGGAACAAAATATAAGGGGTACTCAAATAAAAATCAGTATTTCGGTAAACCAGTAAACAGATGCTATAAATTTCGTTTCTTTAGTAGTGCATAGTCAGGGGGGGGTGGAATTTTACTTAATTACAGAGAAATACTCCTTTACAGGTTTACAGGCTGATTATTTGAGTACCCCTATAGAATGTAGTTACACATTTGCAGTAAATATCCAGTTAGTTGTAAAGCAGACAATGAAATGCAAAAACTCGGCCCAAGAATATGAAGCGTTTTCTACGAAGAGTTTTCCCGGGCCAGTTTTGGCGACCAGAGGACTGGGAGAATAGGGCACTCCAAACGATCTACGAAACGGAAGGTACCCCATAACGAGCGCAGCATTTTTAAAATGGATGTCCGGATACCCACTGACATGGTTTTAGGGTCAAGGCCCCCCCCCCGCAGCTCAACATTCGGAACAACAGACCTATAGCGTACTCCTCGCTCGGGAGCCCCAAAAGCACTATACGAGCAATGACACGGAATTCTGATGATGACTAATCGGTCATCATGGACTTCGCCGAAAACCGGCAAATGTGTCACCCCAATAACCAGTAAACGTTAATTATTATAACCCAAACAACGATTTTTATTAATTATTATAACCCAAACAACGATGTTAAGGCCATAGAAGAACCAAGGAAAACCCACTGTTCACTAAAGCTATAGAATTCCAGCCTCGACATTTTTTGTAAGTGATGCTAAGAGCCAACAAAACTGGGAGCTCCGATCCAGACTTGAATTATGAAGCAAAACAAAGTGGTGTTTTTAGCTGTGAAAACATAATTTTCCACTTCATATAGAGCTCTAAAATGACTAATTGGATAAGAAACTTAAAATTTCGCACCCTGAGCCCTACTGGGCTCGAAACTCGTAGTCCTCTCACCTCTGAATCCGGCCCTGGTATTCGTACATGGAGCACTGTACTTTTCTCATATAGGAACGACCAAACGACGTGAGAGAGTCATTTCTGTTCGAATATACTGTCAATTTGTTGGTACGGCGCGGCTGCCCCCTTCCTCACCACCAACAATCACCGAACCACCCTAATAAAGAGGCCTACCGTGTACGTGGAATTCGTGCAGTCTTCAACAACGTTTTATTACAGGAGCAGTATTTTTTCTTCTTTTACTTTGTTTTGTGACATAATGGTTTGTCTATATCTGTCATAATCTTATAATTAACGATGTGAGCTCTATTTATTAACTCCCCTCTGGAAGTCTTTCCATCCCACCACCCATTAAGGGTCGCGATGATGACAGTTGGGTGTACTTCAGGGGAGGGGGTCATGAATCGAGCTTAAATTATTCATTAGGAAGATGAAAGATAAATAATGAAGTCGCAAATAAAATAGAATCAAAGAAGAAAAAAATACTCCTCGGCGTTATTAAAAATGGCAGAAGAAATGCATGAATTCCATTTTGGTTTGGCTCCTCGCGTTTATTGCTTGTTTCTGCCGCTTCGGGAAAATACCTAAAATGTAAAACGTTTGAACTTCGTTGGAAAGCATACAAAACAAGGAAGTTTTTCCAATTATTTCAATTTTCCCCCGTCGAAAAGGGGAAAAATGTACGGAAATGTGAGTCGCCTGCAGTCAGGGCAGTCTTTACTGAAGTTGGGGCCCCGAGCCCGGGATAAAATTTGGCCACCTCTGTAGGCTGTGGGGAGGGGGGCGCTTTTTCTTTCCCACGTGGGGTTCACATGACTTCAAATCAGTTTTCAAAAGTACTTTGGGTAAAAAGTACAGTGGTGTTCGGGTAAAGAGGTACAGGTATTTATTTACAGCCATTTTTTCTCATTTTTGAGACGTATCGATACTATAAAATTCGATCACTTGTTTGGCCACATCTTTTTTCACTTTTAACAGTCGACCATGAGCGTGTGCATGCGTGGGCAGTAGACCTCCACTAGACTCCAAATCGAAGACGTAGTGGGGCAGCTGCCCACACCTGGATAATACCTTCAAAAAGTACAATTCATTCAGGGTCACCACAGATTTGATCTTTAATTTTAAAAAATCAACAGATTTTTCTTGCATAAAAAATATTCTTCGAGTCTGGCTCGCTAAGAAACCCATTTCTCGGATTTCACTTTCTAAAATCAAATTCCGTTGATTTTTCTCGCCAAAAAGACATGTTAAATATGTTTGTAATTTGGGTGATATTGTGGAGTTTCAGATCAATAAATCAAGAAAAGATATGTCTCTCCACTTTTTATTTGACTCGCAGCTTATTGGCGATTGTAGCTAAGTGATACGATGTCTGGCGGCGTTTCAGAGAAACATTGAGTCCGGTAGGTGTGATTTGTTGTTGTCGTTTGACAACAAACTACAACAAAGTTTTCTTCAATGAGGAAGTTCATGTATCAAAAATGTTGGCCAGTGACACTTTTTTACTGTGAACTTCGGCTATATTATCGAACGGTGACGAGGAGGCCTCGATATTGTACCTTTGGCATCACCGAATCAAGAAAACAAGACGGTTATGCGGGTGCGCAGTACACCCGCACAGAAACTTTCACTATCGGCTATTTGTTGGAGCAAGAAAACTCGAAAACACCGATTCAAAAACGTTTTCGATTATTTTGCTGAACCCGTGCCGTAATAAGCACTGAAACGAAACGGTGAGCTGGCGAGTACCAATAAAGAAATGATAAGGCGCTCGTGGGATGTCTCAAGGGTGAATCCAGAGAAATCTGCTGTGTCTTCGGTTGCTCTTCCCATCGTGACTGAGACACAACATTGTCATTTCATTGTTTCCATGAAATTGATGGTTCAACGGTCAGTTATCAATTAGCCCATTGTTGGGAGAAAGTTGACCGCTGGAAGGCTTGGGATCTTGCTTGACGTTTGAGTATAAATGTATCAGAAACCAAGTTCGTCCGTTCTCGTCACTTTAGGCCAACTGACTACTTTTTTCCTGGTATGTTACTGACGTTGACCACGAAAAAACACTTTAAAAAAAAACACAAAACTTGTTATCATTTAATATGTGTGGGGAGCATAGAGATAATATAACTACTAGAGGGGGCATTGAATGCGCAAACAAGTATAAACTGGGGCGAGGATTAAAGTCATCCGGATATCGTTGCGGCTCCTTAGGTCTCTTCCCATTGGCTGTATCAAAAGGTGGGTTTTTAAAAAGTCCCCCTTCACACCATCCACATCCCCATAGGTACTTCTTCAACCAATAGCAAGGGGTTTTCGGAGCTAACTCGAGCTCTTGGTGACGTCAATCATGGACCGCTGCGCAATAGACAATTCAAGCTCTAGTTATATTATCTCTATGGTGGGGAGTACCGGTTTCATTATCATACGACACTAGCTAGTGATAGCTACAATCGCTAATAGGACCTCTATCTAAGCAATGTAAGACTTTAACGCCATTTTCTTTATCAAACATGTGCCCCGATTCGCGAAGATGGTCTTTAAATTCCGATGCACACTTGCTGGATTTTGGGAGATGTTCTTCCACTCTACATTTTATTTTTCTGCCAGTCTGGCCGACGTACGCCTTCCTGCATGCGCAGACCAACTTATAGACCCCACTGCGCTCTTCTTTTGGAGTCGCATCTATCGGGGATGGGCATAAACGTGCCAGAGCCTGTCCATTCCTGAACGCCACGCGGTATCCTTCACGCCTTAAAACGGCCGCCGCCACCTTGGAGGAGACTTCACCCATGTAAGGAAGGACACAAAAAACTTTCCTTTGTGGGGTCCGACCCCCTTGGGGCTCTGAGTCCCTGGGAGATCTCCTCAACTGCGAGATTCCTTAATGTCTTCTGAAAAAGCCGCTCCACCATGTTGTCATCAAAGACATGTTAGTGGGGTATGCCTCAATAAAAATCCTTTTCCAGATTTCGCTCACTAAAAAAACAAACAATTTTGCCAATATTTGTAGCTTGATTAATATTTTATTTTTAGGGTTTTGGCTTATTGCTTCCTCTAGTTCTTCGTTTCTAATGAATCAAACCCAACAAATAAAAATGCACTAATATTAATCAACGGGCTTAACGACTAATAATATTAGTGGCTGATCAACCAATTCCACGGGGTGCCGTGATTAAAAGAGACCAATTTTGCAAATTGTGCGCACTAAAAACCCATTTTTGCAGGTCTGGCTCATCAAAAAAAAAATTCTCCGATTTCACCCTACAGAAACCACTTCTCGGATTTTTGTCGCTAAAAAACCCATTAAACCCATTTTCGTTGTTCTGGCTCCCTGGAAACCCAATTTCGCGGTTGTTTTGGTGCTGAAAAAACCAATTTCGCATCTGTTTGTTTCTGGAAAACTAATTTTTCGGGGTTGGCTGATTTAAAACCCAATTTTGTGTATTTTTCTTACAAAAATAAAAAAAAAACATTTTCACACGTCTGGCTCACTAAAAAAATGAAATATCTCGGATTTTCACTCGCTATAACCCCAACATTTTGGAAAAATTGTATGAAATCCCAATATCACGGGGATATAACTCATTCAAAACCATAATTACGTGGCTTTAGCTCACTAATAAAAATATCTTCACGATTCTGCCTCATTGAAACGCAAATCTCGTGGGATTTTCTCGCTATAAAACCAATTTTGGGGGCCCTAGATCACTAAAACACTAATTTCACGGTGTCTTCTCGCTATGAAGAACTGAAACCCGGGTTATGGACTTGCGGAAAACCAAATTTCGTGGGGTTACCTAATTGAAATGATCCATTTCACATAATATTTGGCCAACTAAACAAAACGGTAGGCATTGGAATGAATCTCAATTGTTCTCACGTGAAGCTGCCCACCACTAGATCAAAGCTGGACACGCCACTGCCAAGAATTAGCGTTTTTTTCAAAATTTGCTTTCTCAAATTTGTTCGCGAATAGGCTTTTTCCAATTTTTAGCTGTTAATAAGTGTTTTTTCTCAATTAGCGTTTTTCACGCATTTTAGTCTACGATATAAGTTTAGCTCGATTTTAGCCACGAATTAGCAATTTCTTTCGGTTTCGCCATGAATTAGCACATTTCACTCCGTGAAATTTAGAATTCACCGTTGGAAACCGTGCATTTTCTCAATTTTGGCCATTCCATTGTACCTACTCATCAAAACTGTATTGTGCAAACCATATTTGGAGGTCGCATTCTTCGGAAAATATAATATTATTTTGGTTTCTGGTGATGTGGTGCACACAAATGTTCTCAGTTTTACCTCATGAAAACTGTTAACATGGAATTTTGGAAGTGCAAAATGTTCTTGTTGCCGCCTCACATTGGCTTAGTCGAAATTGAAATTTTCGAGCCCCCCCCCCCACCAATGCAGTTTTTCAGAGTTGCATTGTGATTTGAGTATACGTATATGAACTAATCAGACAGCGCTAATTCCTTCACTTCGATTTTGGATCCAGTACGGTGCTGAAGTAAGTTGATCTTGACATAATTACCGAAGTATACTTTTAAGTGCCGCGCGCCGCGCCCCCTAAATTTGTTTGATATTCGCCCTTAATTTTTTCATTCTACTCCCCAATTGAAATTTACTGATTCCCTCGAGAGACAGCCCCTGCTGGGTTACACATAAAATACGACGAAATCTCATCTCGGAGATAAATAACTGTAGGTCTGAAGTAAGTGGGCATCGGATCACCCGTTATAGGGCCAGGACTCCAGGCCTGCTACGATGGCTCTCATACCCGTCTGTCCTACTTGGAAACACTTCCTTCCCTATGGAAACACGGACTGGTAAAACAAGGGAACAATCTGTCGAGAAACTGGGAAAGAATATCCTATCTTCCGGATGAATCGCCAAAAAATTGCCGCTTTCAGCAAAATTGCTAATTTTGACTATTGAGTTCGGTTCAACTATTTTATTAGTATCAGTTTGTTTTTTTTATTTGGATATTATTTTTAACGTCATAAAAGCATTGGTTTCAACAAATTACCTAATCAATTTTTATTTTGAAAAAATAATAATAATTTCCGGCTAAATAGTCTTGAAATTGCAAATTTCGGTGAGTAGTCATCAGCCTTGAAAATGCTAGTTTCAGGGGAGGGGGAATCTCGAAAATGAAGTGTTACGGCTAATGAATGACCACGAAGTGGTAAGTTTTGTGAAATTAGTAAGCAGAAACTCAAATTTTGGAGGACGAAAAATATCTACAAAATTGTTCTGAGAATACTCAGGGAAATTTAATGCTCCCTGAGAGCAATAGTCAACTGAATTACCAGTTCTGAACAATAATCGGCCGCGAAATTGCGGTTTGGGCGCAACTTCAAGGAATGAAGAGCCACGACATTGCGAATTTTGTAGCATCAATAGCCTTTGAATTTGTAAGTCACAGAGGATATTAGCAGCGTAATTGGATGGGAGGGAGGGGGGTAATATCCGTGAAATTGAAAGTTTTCCCCATTCAAGATAAGAACGACAGATTTCCATCAATACAATACCCTCGTGTGGTGTAAGTTTTTCCACCCGTCCTCTCTGAATTGAAACATATGTTTATGGAGAGGACGCGGCACTACACTTGTGCGTTGCGTATCGAATGGAAATCGCTAATAGAAATAATAATAACATACGGATTTTGGTCGTTCTTATCCTGAGTTGGGTAATTATACTATTACTAATTGAAGGTGAGGCATTATAGAGATGTTAATTTTTCGGACAGGTAAGTTTAAGTACAGGTAATTAATTTTTGAACAATAATTAGATAATTCGAAGTAAATTAAAATACTTTAATTGATTTAACATTTGTTTTTGTTGTGTCATTGTAATTATAAATTAAAGAAATATTCTAGTAGTCACAACCATTTTTTATTATTATTTATTTTTTCGACTTTTTAGACTCAGTCTAATATCAAGTTTCGTTTGAGACACATACATATAATGCAGCTGGTTTCTTGAGAATGGGGAGCTTCCCCGAAACTAGTCGAAAAAATAAATAATAATAAAAAATGGTTGTGACTACTCGAATATTTCTTTAATTTATAATTAAAATACTGCCCAAGCCCCAAGTCTGAATAATTCTTGTACATTGACCAAACTATGAGAAGTGCAAGAACGCAGCATATTCAGTGGTCAACGTTCCAATTTCGATGTAAAATGTCGCAAAACGCATTTAAGGGGGAACTGCAGTGATGATTCCTCGACCCCCTTCCAATCATCCCTCGTACACTCCTCGGCATACACTTTCTCGCCTTATTTCTGCATCAATCCGAGGTTTTAAAGACTCGTTTTAATCTCTAGGAAATTCCGCACATCCAGTGTGAATCGTGAAAACTGCGGCATTTGCGGCGACAAAAATTTCACTTTTTGACTAAGAGAAAAAAAAATATCGCCCCCGGGTGGGCTCGAACCACCAACCTTTCGGTTAACAGCCGAACGCGCTAGCCAATTGCGCCACGGAGGCTACGTTACTGGAGTGAGCAAACTTTAAGGATCAAATGTAAACATAATGGCGTGGCGTTAGGGCAAGTGAAACAAGTGCCACATGACCAAAGCGATCCCCTTTATAATTTATTTTTCCTCTTTTTGTTTTACGCCTTATTAAAAAGACGCTTTAGTAAGTATATAAGACATCTGAGAATTTTTGCCCCGATTTTTTTCCTAGTTGGTGCAATATGACTTATTTTGACGGTTTTCGCTGATTTCCCCACCTTTAGTGTGATATCCCAGTAAAAATCCAACCAAGTTTAAAAGCTCAAATTTGAAAGCTTAAAAAGCATTAAAAATCGGAATGAAAATTTTACGCTGTTCTCAATTGTGTCGTCATTTTTCAAGAAGTATGCAACAACAGCTGTGAAATTGGGATTTTTCTGAAAAAAAAAAAAGTGGCATCAGAAGGGATAAAATCACTTAAAAATTTGTGTTGAGATAGAACACCCGGGGTGGTCGCGCTTGACGCCATTTGTGATGTAGTTTTTCCCAAAATTTTTCTCAACATAATACCCATTCACCCTGAATATATACGTCCAAGTCAGTCCTTTCCTTTGTTTCTGGTTATTCAACTTCCATTTTAGATGTTGTTTTAAAATATTCATTTTTGGTTCCATGGTTCACGTTCTCTCGAATTTATATACCTAAAAATCACAACAGTTGTCGACGAGGATAAACTCTTTCAGCGACAATGGACGCTGAGCAATTCAGACGGTATTGTTGGAAGCTCTGCAGCAACAGCAGCAGGTGCTACTTCAACACCTGACTATACGACCTGAACTGCGACAAGATCTGGTAAATTTTACAAATGTCGCTCCGTTCGAGCAGTACGATGCTCGTCGAGAGAAATTTTCTTGCTATTTGGAACGTTTCGAAAATTATTACACGATGAAAAACGTCACCGACCAGGCGGAAATTGCCCAAATTTTATGCGTGTCAATCGGTTCCTTCCATTACAATGGTCTTGCAGCATATTTAGGTCCTGAAAAGTCGGTCAAGAATCTTTCATACAACGACCTTGTGAAAGCATTCAAGCAGATGCTGATCCCCAAAAAAAGCGTCGTTCTCTCCCAACACTATTTCCTCAGTGTCTTCCAGAAAGACCGTCAGACTTTCGCAGAATACGTTGCGGCCCTTCAGCAGAATCTGGCCCATTGCGAATTCTCAGTTAAATGTGAGTGTGCACGGTCAGTTTCTGTTGCAGAGGTTTTCCTTCGAGCTCAATTCATTCGCGGCTTGCGTGATGACTGGTTACGAGAACAAATTCTTCAGACAGACTCAGTCAAATGCGACGACATTCTCACGAAAGCTCTTGCGCTCGAAGCTTCAAAGATTGTGTAATATTCTGCAACTTCAAAGAACCATTTTTCACGTATTCACTGGAGACTTTATTTGGCACAACTTTTTAAGAACATATTTTGTGATCGCGAGTCTTCCGCAAGGTCGCATAACCGCTTCGAAACCTCTCTTCAATATAACGTCACTACACTATCCCTCCCCTAAAACATTCCGAGAAAATAACACAAACAATCATTACAAGTAATATGGCCGTAAATACCGTTATTTTAAAACATAATCAGGGGGCTTATTCTGTAAAACATCGAAGCTTTTACACGTTGCCTAGAAAGCAATGTTGCTGTGGTAGAACTGTTGAAATCTGTTTGTTGCTTTTCCGCATTGCAGTTTTAGAGAATACCGATTTAGCAACATTGAAAATCGACTTCGGAATAATAACCAAAGAACTATACTGGAGGAGACCAAGCCATTAAATATGCACTGAAAGAAAATAAAATACGCATTTGAACGTCTGTAAATTCAATTTAAAATTGCCTTTATTGCTGTCAAATAATAAATTTACATTGAATTGCCAACAGCTTGTTTTTCATATCGTTAAGGGAGAGTTCAAAAATGTAAATAAGGCAGCAGTGAGGATCATATCACGTAGCACGTGTAAACGTGCGGTTTCTTTAGTCTATAGGTAGCGGGAGCGTACTATGAATCCTCACGCCCAAGTAGCCACGAAGAATCAAGCAGTAGTAGCTAGAATCTACCCGAGTAATGTGGGAAATCAGCAGCGTGCCTCTTCACGACGATTGAGAGGCGAGGATCGAGGAAAATTCCCGAAGATGAGAGCGAACAATTGATGAGAATGCCATGGATGAAAATGCCGACGTCTAAACCATTCAAGACAGGACTAGCGGCTTTCTCGACCACACAACACTCTCATCTGAGACTTCGAGCTAGAATACTTCTCGCTGTGGGCTGATCCTCCACAAGCTGCTGCGCCGGAAGTCAGAATGGCGAAGATCAGAAGCGCGAGCTGAGATAAGAAACTTTCGACATTCTTATCCCATGACAGACTTGAATAAAAAAGCTAGCCCGAGGAAAGTTAAAATTCACAATGATAACGGGGTTTGATAAAGATGAAAGCAACACTGCAATCGAATTTGTCGATATACCAACAGAGTCTTGTGGTGCTACTATAATAACCTACTAAAGAAATACTCCTTAGCAACGTTGCTACAAATTCATTGTTTCTAAAATTGCAGAATGCCGAATAGCAACGTTTCTATGATGGATAGCAACAATGCAATCGAAATTTGATTGCTATCGTGTTAGAGAATAAGGCCCCTGTTCACTCACTAGAATATTTACATAGGTGGCCATTTACACCACATAGGGGAAAGTTATTATACTCGGATCAGCGAAAGAATGTGCATGAGTGGTGGGAGGCCATAAGCCCGATTTTTCCCTCTCTTAACGTGGTTCTCTACTTCTCCAATTTTATCAAACAACTGCAACCAATAACAGAGAGTTTTACCGATAAAATAGGAGAGGCTCCTCTCAGGTGATGGCGTGGTAGCGGTAAGTCATGTGGGTTTAGGGAAAAGAGAGAGGGTAATTTCATGCACATTCTTTCACCGATCCGACTATAGTTTATTCATTAATATTTGTTTTATGATAATTAGCTGTTACTATTAGTTACGTCACTATTGAGGGGCGTACTTATATACTTATCCTTTAATTTTTAGCAGCTTTCAATAAATCTGCGAGGGGGTTTGGATATTCGTTTATTTGGATATACCCGAACCCGAAAGGTTGTCTGAGTTAACAGAACCGCTTGGAACGTTGACCTCAGGGGTTCTGTTACTGTCTCGGGCAGAGGGTTTATGCTTAAGTTGATTCAAATGCCGTATCCATGGAATAGGGTGCTCCTTTACCTCCACAAGGTATCTTAACGGCCCTAAAACCTCTGTTATTTTGGCCTCTACCCATTGGACCAAGATAATCTATATGAATTCGTTCCCAAACTCTTTGAGGCCACGTCCAAGGAACGGTTACTCCAGCAGTTGGGGCGTCCTTGTTAAAATTGCACGAGTTACAACTGCTCACCAGTGACTCAATTTCTTCGTCCAACTTGGGCCACCATATACTACATACGCTCGAGCTAGGCTTTTACTTTTGGTTACCCCCATATGTGAGCTGTGCAATTCCTTTAAAACGACCTCTTTCAACGAAAAAGGAATTACCACTCGATAACCCCAAAAAAGTGCTTCGGACTCTACGTGTAGCTCATGTCGCTTAGTAAAAAAGGGCTGTAGGTCTTTGTCAACCTTACTCGGCCAACCGTTTTGGACGTAAAACTTGACCTTGGTAAGAATATTATCATTTCTAGAATGCTCACAAACATCCTTGAAATGCAAGGGAACGTGATCATTCTTGAATACGTAATTAACGGCATATTTTGGTTCATCGACGTCAGTTTCCCCTTGCACAGGAACACGTGAAAGCCAGTCAGCAAGATTCTTCTTGGAGGGAACATGCTCCAACACGTACGAAAAATTCGATAAAAACAATGCCCAACGCTGAAGCCTGTTTGATGCCATCACAGGTACTCCTTTTTTGGGGCCTAAAATACTTATTAAGGGCTGGTGGTCAGTCACCAAAGTCCATGTTTGGCCTTGTAAATATAACTGGAATTCTTGGACGGCTAAAACGATTGCCAAAGCCTCTTTTTGAACAGCAGGATAATTTTCCTCGGCTTTGGACAACGTGCGGCTTGCAAAAGCCACAGGACGCTCGGATTTATCTGGGTAAACATGTAAAAGGACAGCACCCACTCCCACGTTGGAAGCATCCGTAACTACTTTAAGTGGGAGCTGGAGATCATAATGGGCCAAAGTGCGACTGGACGTGATGAGATTTTTAATTTCTTGAAAACTTTGTGAACACTCGGGAGTCCAGCTCCAAATCCGATCTTTGCGGAGTAACTTGTACAGCGGAGAGAGAACTGTTGACGCATTACGAACAAATTTAATCAGATAAGTAACAAAACCTAAAAACGACTGTAGTTCCGCAGTATTTTTAGGCTCAGAAGCTTCTTTTACCGCTCGCACTTTATCATTAGTGGAATGAAGTCCATTACTATCAATCGTGAACCCTAGATAACTAACCGACTCACGATTAAATTCACATTTTTGAAGAGACACTGTTAAACCAACTGACTCCAAGCGCTGAAGGACAGTATTTTGTCAGTGCTCCGACGAGGATATCGTCCAAAAATGTGGCAGTTCCTTCAAGACCTTCCATGATCGAATCCATGACTTTTTGGAATTTAGCTGGGGCACAGGCTACGCCAAAAGGCAAGCGATTGTAACGAAAAAGCCCCATGTGTGTGGTTATGGTCACTAAATCTTTGGACGAATCGGCAAGCTCCAATTGATGGTAAGCCGAGGTTAGGTCCAACTTGGCGAAATAGACACTACCTTGAAGTTTTTGGAAAAGGAACTCGATTGACGGTAAGGGGTGCTGATCAATTTTAAGGTTAGGATTTAGAGTCAATTTATAATCACCGCAGATTCGAACGGAATTGTCTTTTTTAAGGACAGGTACGATTGGAGACCCGTATTCACTATAACCAGTCTTTTCTATCACACCTTCCCTCAGCAGTCTATTCAACTCCGCCTCAACTTTGTCCCGTAGCGCAAACGGCAATGGGCAAGCCTTGACAAACCTAGGGATAGCCCCTTATTTTAAATTTAATGACACCTTGTGTTTGGTAAAGGTCCCTAGTTTGTTAGAAAAAACAGTAGGGAATTTCTTCGATAGGGATTCGATAAACTCGGAATCAGAACAGAAATAAATTGGCTTTGGAGGTACAGAATTTTCGAACAGCACTTTGAAACGAAATTTATCAAGCAAATCCCGACCTAACAGTGGTGGACCGAGTGTGTGAGTCACGTAAAGTTTACTTTTTGAAGCTAAATTACTGCCGAATGCAACATTAACCTCGATAAAACCCAAGGGTGTAAACGGAGACCCATTATAATTTTTAAATTTTATCCCACAATCATGCAAAACCAGATCAGAGAAAAACTTCTTGTAAATATAGCGAAGGGTAGGAAACTACATGAGGCCCCCGTGTCAATATCGAATAAAATAGGTACTTTGTTTGTTTAAAATTAATTTTACAGTGTACATTTTTACGTTTTCGTTGTCAGCAATGTTGCAAAGCGAAACTGGTCCAGCAGAGGTAGACGGAGCCTGTTGAAAACGTTTTTGGTGATGATTCTTGTCGACACACCATCGCAATGTGTCCCTGCCGACGACATATGTTGCAACGAGCTGTGCGGAACGAGCAGGCATTCCTCAAGTGTCCCGTCGAACCACACGAATAGCATCTACTTTGGACGCTCTTCTACACCGACGACCTTTCTCGTTGGTGTTTCAAGGCGTAGACGCCGGCTTCCTGTTTTACTACGTCACCCAACTCAAAAGCAGAGTGCTTCAGTGAAGCCTCTCTGTTGCAGACGATCTCTGCAGCCTCTTCCAAGGTGAGAGTACTCTTCTCCTCGAAAAGCCTCCCCATTATTTTCTGATCGCCAATGCCAATGATGAAGATATCCCGAACCACTTCGGGCAAAAATCCCCCGAATTCGGAAGGAGACGCCAAAGACCGAACGCGAGCCGCCCAGGACATGATCGACCCGTCCTGTTAACGTTGGGCCGTGTAGAATTTCAAGCGGGAGGAAAAAATGCGCTTGCAGGGCTTGAAATGAGCGTCGATTTTACTGATGAGGCGCTCCCACGTCAAATTTTCGGGCAAATCCGGTACGCAAAGACTTAAGAGCAGTTTGAAAGCCTCCTCGGAAAACGATGTAAGTAAAACGGCTTTTTTTCGGTCCTCATTCGTGATTTTATTAGCCGTGAAAAATTGCTGCAATTGAGCAAGGAAAATGGGCCAATCCGAGGAAACGTTGAACTGCCGTACCCGGCCAATTAACGACATCGTGACCGCTCCTTTTTATCTCTCGTCGCCAATGTAATATTCTGCAACTTCAAAGAAATATTTTTCACGTATTCACTGGAGACTTTATTTGGCACAACTTTTTAAGAACATATTTTGTGATCGCGAGCCCTCCGCAAGGGCGCATAACCGCTTCGAAACCTCTATTCAATATAACGTCACTACAGATTGAAAGTAAGGAATTGACACATCGTCCCTCCTCCAATCCTTCGTTTAACGATGTTGGCGACACTCATCGCATTTCAAGTTCATCGAAGAGGGGTCGTTCCCACAATCGTCCAAAGTCTCGTTCACGTCGTGTGTCTAATACAGGACCACGATCAAATACTGGCCCCGACTCGACTCTCGGAGTTGGTAACCTTTGTTTTAGGTGTGGCCAAAGTGATCACAAGCGCGGGCAAATGAGTGTAAACGCAACCGTTCCAAACTTCGCTGCGATTCATGCAACAAAAAAGGTCACGTGACGCGCGTATGTTTTTCATCAATCAAGAAGGCGCCGTCTCAACATTGTCGTTTCACTCCCCCTCCAGCAACTTCATTACACACTCTAACTGACGATTTTTCGACAGACCCCAACTTCACGTTTGGGATTCAAAAACTAGAATCCCTTCATCGTCCTAAAGTCGTTAATTTACTATAATTACAGGCCACCGATCACGATAAATACATAGTCTCCGTGACACTAAATGGAAGGCCTCAAAAATTTGAAGTGGATTACGGAGCCAGGTTTACGTTGCTTTCTGAACGAGAATTCAACCGTCTGAGTCAAAAATCCCCGTGAACCATTCAAATATTGCGTTTCGATCTTACACGGGTAACATAATAAATTCATAAAGCAAAATTTCGGTTTCAGTCGGCTATCGTGGAAAAATATTCAACGAAGAACCTTACATAGTCCCTGACGGCCACAATGGCTTGGCAGACAATGGATACGTGACTTAAACATCAATCTGAAGGACATCGACAATGAAATGAACCTACCTCAACTCGAAACTCTTCTTTCTAAATTTTCCAATATTTTCCAGGAGAAAGTTGGCTGTGTTCCAGGGTTTACAGTACACCCTTCGACAAGGGGCAAAACCTGTCTTTACAAAATACGCCCTCCGTGAGCGTGTAGAAAAGGAACTAGATGCACTGGAAGCAGACGGAATCATATCTGTAGCTCCCACGAGTGACTGGGGCTCACTTCTTGTTGTTATTCCTAAACCAGACGGTGGTGTTCGACTTTGTGTCGATTACAAGTGCGGCGTCAACGAAAGACTCGTAAAAGGGAATTTTCCAATTCGACGCCCTGACAATGCTGAATAGTCTCCGAAATTCCAAATTTTTCTGTACGCTTGACATTTTTAAGGCCTATCTTCATTTGCAGGTCAAAGCAGCACGATTCAGACCATTTCAACTCATCGCGGTACCCACCGCGTACACCGTCTCAGTTTTGGCATAAAGACAGCCCCATCAGAATTCAATCGAATCATTTCACAGATATTGAGAGACCTGCCGAAAGTAG
The DNA here is from genome assembly GCA_038030265.1 of Corythucha ciliata. Taxonomy (NCBI): domain Eukaryota; kingdom Metazoa; phylum Arthropoda; class Insecta; order Hemiptera; family Tingidae; genus Corythucha; species Corythucha ciliata. The sequence continues at coordinate 29,636,726 of CM075938.1, forward strand.
AAGCACATTTTGATGACATCATAGTACAAGGTTCAACTTTCGATGAATGTTATCAAAATTTAAAATAATGCTTACAAAAACTTTCTGACTACGACCTTCACCTTAACAAAAATAAATGTAAATTTTTCCAGACCAAAATTGAATATTTAGGCCACGTCGTTGGATACAACCAGATTTTAAAGTCTCCTGCCACGACCAACTAATCCGGATGAAGTTAGGAGTTTTCTGGGTCTCGCAACGTATTACAGTCGTTTTATTCCTAATTTCTCGTCGATTACGTATCCACTTCGATGTTTATTGAGGAAAGGAGAGCGTTGGTCATGGAAATCTAGCTGTGAGTCATCTTTTTCGAAAATTAAAGCAGAACTTTGTAGTGATCGAGTTTTAGCACCATTCGATCCCCATCTTCCTCTTGTTTTAACCACTGACGCAAGTCCTACAGGCGTCGCTCACAGTCGCGTCGTCCACAGTATCCGCGTCATGGAAAAACCTATCGCTTATAGTTCGAGAGCTAGCGACAGTCCCATTCAACCGGAAGAACATAGTCACCGAATGTGTGCAAAATGATGGCATTTGGCCCTCTATTTACGAGTCCGGAAGTCTGCCATGCTGTATCTGGGGCCTAAGGATTTTATAGCTAATTAAAGTCCTTAATTTGGGACATTAATTTAACCAGAAGAACATAGACCCGAAACTAGTCTCATTCGAAAGGTTTTATGAAGCTGATTACGAATATGATCGTCTGCCGCCGTCTGCCTGGGGCATTTGCCCTCTGTGGCTCGCCAAAAACACGCGATTCGGTGAATTTTGATCAACCGGAAGAACATAGTCCTGAAACTGGTCTTATTCGATAGGATTTATGGAGATGATTACAAATAAAATCGTCTGCCGGCGTCTGCCTGGAGCATTTGCCCTCGGTGGCCAGTAAACTCCTTAAATCAGTGGCATTAATTAACCGGATGAACTAAGTCCGGAGAATGGTCTTTTGCGACACGTTTCATGTGGCTGAATACGAAAGTGATCGTCTGCCTGGGGCACTTACCCTTAGTGACCAGTGTATCTGCACCGGAGGAAAATGATTAACCGGAAGAACATAGTTCTGAAACCAGTCTCATTCGAAAGGTTTTATAATAGAGCTGATTACGAATATGATCGTCTGCCGCCGTCTGCCTGGGGCATTTGCCTTCTGTGGCTCGCCAAACTCACGTAATTCGGTGAATTTTGATTAACCGGAAGAACATAGTCCTGAAACTGGTCTTATTCAATAGGATTTATGGAGATGATTACAAATAAAATCGTCTGCAGGCGTTTGCCTGGAGCATTTGCCCTCGGTGGCCAGTAAACTCCTTAAATCAGGGGGCTCCATGAAACCTTTCGAATGAGACTGGTTTCAGGACTATGTTCTTCCGGTTAATCATTTTCCTCCGGTGCAGATACACTGGTCACTAAGGGCAAGTGCCCCAGGCAGACACCGGCAGACGATCACTTTCGTATTCAGCCACATGAAACGTGTCGCAAAAGACCATTCTCCGGACTTAGTTCATCCGGTTAATTAATGCCCCTGATTTAAGGAGTTTACTGGCCACCGAGGGCAAATGCTCCAGGCAGACGCCGGCAGACGATTTTATTTGTAATCATCTCCATAAATCCTATCGAATAAGACCAGTTTCAGGACTATGTTCTTCCGGTTGATCAAAATTCACCGAATCGCGTGTTTTTGGCGAGCCACAGAGGGCAAATGCCCCAGGCAGACGGCGGCAGACGATCGTATTCGTAATCAGCTTCATAAAACCTTTCGAATGAGACTAGTTTCGGGTCTATGTTCTTCTGGTTAAATTAATGTCCCAAATTAAGGACTTTAATTGGCTATAAAATCCTTAGGCCCCAGATACAGCATGGCAGACTTCCGGACTCGTAAATAGGGGTCAAATGCCATCATTTTGCACACATTCGGTGACTATGTTCTTCCGGTTGAATGGGACTGTCGCCAGCTCTCGGTCTTACGATTTCAGGACAGAATTACAGTCCCTGTTCATCCGTGGGACCTTCCACAAAATAATTGGGACAGAGTTCACATCGATTACGTCGGACCCTACGATGGTTATTTCTTCCTTGTTTGTGTAGATGCTAAATCAAAATGGGCGGAAGTACGCATTACTAATTCTTCTCCGACCACTTATGTCACAATTTCACGCTTGGATAGTATCTTTTCGTTTCATGGTTACCCTCGAGCCATTGTTTCAGTTAACGCCTCGGTCTTCACGAGTCAAGAGTTCAGTTCATACTGTAGCTCGAGCGGAATCACTCAGAAATTCATAGCGCCGGGGCACCCCGCAACAAATGGGTTGGCTGAGAGAGCTGTTCAGACTCTCAAGAATAGATTGAAAGCGGCCGAAGAAGACATTCCAGTTCATGAGAAAGTCAGAAAGATTCTTTTCCGCTATCGTGCAACTCCACTTTCTTGCGGGCAGTCCCCTGCTGAGAAGTATTTACATCGACCGATTCGAATTCGTCTGGACGCCATTTTTCCTACTCGTTCCAGAAAATCTAACCCGTCTCCTACACCTTTCAGGTCATTTTCGGTCGGAGGCAGAGTTCAAATCAGATTCTTCGCCAATAAAAAACCTGTGTGGTTTATTCGGGGAGGTAAATGAAAAACTCGGAAGTCGTCACTACCAGGTCACTCTGGACTCTGGCAGGACTATCAAGCGTCATGTCAATCAGATGAGATCTACGCTCGTCAAAAAAGTGAAATTCGGCCCCGTTCAAGTTTTCGAAGTTCCAAGACCCCCAAGTATCAGTCATTTTTCACAAATTTCGACAACGGTGCAAGCTGACGATTCCCAAGATACCTACAGTAGATACTTCTCCGTCGAATCGTCCTCTTCCAACAAATGAACTTCCTGTTCAGCAAACGCCTTCACCACCTACTTCAGTACAGCCACCTCATCACCATTTAAAATGGCCACCTGATCGTCAACGGCGTTTGCCCAGTCGTTTCAAAGACTTCTTCATGAAATAAGTGGGGGAAACTGCTACATATCTACGATCCCTCCACTTTTATGAATCAGATGTTATTCAACTTCCATTTTAGATGTTGTTTTAAAATATACACTTTTCGTTCCATGGTTCACGTTCACTCGATTTTATATAAAAATCACAACAGTTTCCCTATGGTGATGGTCGTGAAGAAAGTCATCGGATTTCATTCTATTTTTCGAAATTATTTCGGCATTGGAGCCGAAATCTCCTGGTTTTCCACAATAGTGTAGCACTAGCGAAAAAAAATATTAAAATACGTAGGTACCTTTCGAGTCATACGAGTACCACTGTACTTTTCCTTCTGCGGCCCTCACGTACTTAGGGGGGAGCACCTCTCACAAATACAGATTTCGCGTCCAGCCATGAGAAAGGGATAGAAGACTCTGCCACAAAATTTGGACTTCGAAAGAGCAAAACTCCCTAAAATTGGAATTTGATGAGCTGAATCCATAAACTTTGGTTTTAAAAGAGCGAAATAATTTGTCTTTTGAACGTAGGGTTGCCAGATAGCCAAGGATCTTCGCCAGGAGATATACATATTATACGGCTGGGGAGGGGGGATTACATATGTACGCATCGACACATGGTGGCCTATTCTCTAAAAAAAAAGCAATAGGTATGTTATTCGTGGCAATGTTTCTATTTCATTCAATTCCATTCATTTGTTTAAAGAAAATGAACGAAATAGACATAATAGGGGTATTCACGTCCACTTTCTTACAGTTAGTAGTTTCGTAATTGTGTAGTCAGGGGCCTTATTCACTACCTAACTTTTTTCATCATTGCTTTTTTTCAAAAATCATATGCTTCCGTTCAGTTTTCTTAATTTCATGAATGAAATTTCAATGTTTCTACCAAATGCTGTTATTTTGTTTTATTTGTAGAAGTTTGTGTGGATGTAAAGAGTTTAAGGCCCGTTCACAAGCTCTATTTTTACGTTCTGTGGAGTCTATGCAACCAAACAAATTTATTCCCTCGAAAAATGAAGCATTTTGATAGGTCACATGGACTCCACAGACGCATTGCACAGAGCTTGTGAACGGGCCTTTAAGGTTTTCAACAACGTCGATTTATTCAACTTAAAGCCAAGGAGCCTTACAGGTAAGGGGTGAAGGTTAATTAAATATTAAATTTCAAGTTAAATTATTTATCCTAATGTTTACGTAACGTTCGTTTAAATAGGTTTTATTACGCGAAGGCAATTCGAGTCCGAGGTGACGGAAGGTTCGCCCTCTTATTATTGCTCCTTTGAACGAGGGGAGACACAAATACGACGAGGTACCTTGTTCAGCGATAGTTTTCTTTCTTGCCTTGTTTCTAGTTTGTTTCCTTCTTTGGTAGTTAACAAAATCTTACAACAGACTTCCCGGGAGCACTCGACAGCGAATTCACCGGTAGAGAACAGTTGACGTTGGTGCAGAATCGCCAGCAAAAAGGCTAAAGGATCGAACAGGTGAGCGTGGTGTTCTTATTGTTTTTGAAGGTTTCTTTAATTTACCTTGCGCCCTTTTTTTTGCCTCAGTGAAACGTCAAGGTCCAGACTTCGAGGTGATCGTTCCGGGATTGAGCTCAGCTGGAAATTAGCTCTTTCGTTAACTTTTGGGATTTCCGATCCCCTCCTCTCACGGGCGAGACTTCCCGACTCCGTTTGCCGGGGAACGCCTTACTCGACATGTTTTTACCGGCACTTATATCCACACGCGATCACTTTATTTTTGATTGTTTATGTCTCTTTAACATTTTCGTCCCCTCCCGTAATCTTAATTTGTATTGGCTTTAAATTTAACTGTTCGTTTTTCTTTTTAGGTTTTAGTATTAATTTATGTGTACTTTAATATAAATTTAATTTAGCTACATAACTCCTTGACTCATCTTCTGTTGCATTTATTTGCACAAAGCAAGGTTTCTATTTCGTTAGAGAATAAGGCCCCAGATATTTGTTAACAGTCAAGATTCGAATGAATGACTTTAAAATATGACCCGAACAATGATTCCGAATGACAAAATGATTCTAATTTAGATTTCCCTAAAAACAGACCGTAACAACGACGCAATTACGAAACTACAAACAGTACGAAAGTTGACGTGAATACCCCTATTATATTGCTTCGAAAAACACATTGTTTTCTTTTTAGAAAATAGGCCCCCTGAGCGCCCAATGTGCCAATCTTCACTGTTTGAACACAAGAGCCGAACTGGATTAACTGGACCAAATGGCTGATCCGAAAGCTGTTCGCGAGGTCCTAAATCGGTCGGTGCCCAGCAAACATCAAGACATGTTAGACGTCCTGTAGACATCTATTTTACGTATATTTGAGGTATAACGTCTATATCATCTTTTAGTCTAGCACTAACGTCTTTTACACATCTATTGTACGTCCATTTCCAACGTCTGTTAGACGCCTACGATTAGACGTAGAATAGGCGTCTTAAATACGTCTATTCCAGAACGCCTGTTGGACGTCATCGAGTAGACGTACAATAGATGTCTAAAATACGCCAACTCTCCGTCGTATGTTAGACATTTAAAAATGAGCATGTAATAGACATCTACTATTCGTCTGGTCCCCGATGTCTTTTAGACATCTGCGATGAGCAACTTAATACACATCTATTCCCCAACGTCTATTAGACGTTTGCAAGTAGATGTACAAAAGATGCCTAAAATACGCAATTTTTCCGACCTATATTAGACATTTACATTTTAACATCCAATAGACGTGTACTATACGTCCGGACCCCGAGGTCATTCAGACATCTGCGAATGAACATCTGTTAGACGTCTAATTCTTATACGTCTAATTGACTTCGGTGTATAGATACCTTATTTACGTCTATTACATGTTACTTCGCGTATGTCTTAAAGACGTTGGGGACCTAATACATTTCAGACGTCTACTATATGTAGATTTTCACTGGCAGACCTTTCATACTGAACGTCTAATGAACAAACGTATTTGGACCTTTAATGAAAAGCAGGATGTAGTTGTGATGGGGGGGGGGGGCGAAAAATCATGCCTATTCATGTTGGAAAGATTAACTAGTGTAGATAGAGAGCAAATTCGCCGTTAACCACGAACGGTAAGTACTTATCGCTAATTGTATCGATTGTGTATCGATTATAGGCCGATTTCACTGCTGCCAATTCTCTCGAAACTTTTTGAAAAAATCTTGAAAACTCAAATTGTTACTTTCTTTGAAGAAAATAATCTACTTACTAATAGCCAGTATGGTTGCAGAGAAGAGAGATCTACGGAACAAGCTATTTTAGACTTTGTGAAGCGGACGCTCGACTGTTTTGAACGTGGCTTGTTCTCTCACAATACATTTTTCGATTTAACGAAGGCATTTGATTGTGTTGACCATTCGGTTCTAGTTGGTAAATTTGGAAAATATGGGTTCAATGAAGTCAGCTGTAATTTAATTGAATCGTACCTGGAAAACAGACGCCAAGTGGTAAAAATAAAGCATGATTGGTCTGATGAGCTTGTGACCAGTCAAGGTATTCCCCAAGGCTCGGTTGTAGGGCCAATATTGTTTTTAATATACAGGGTGGAACAGGATAAGTGTGAAAAAAAATTGGGTGAAAGTAGGCCTCATTTGCGATCGAAAACACCCTATAAACCATGGTCCGAAAATCAAAACCCTACGAGATATGATTTTTCTAACGTTTATTATGACTCACGTCACTTTTCTTAACTAAATGGGAATAACTCAGTTTCCAGCTGACATTTTGCAACTTTTGATGACAGATTCGGAAACAGCGCATTTTTTTCTGTCAGGATTAGCCATTTACGATAAAATTCAACCATTTTCTGGGGGTCATGAGCTGCTCAAAGTTTTGCAAATCGAGGATTTCTAATTTTTCAAAAAAGTCAACCCCCGCTTTTCTACTCGAAATTTGAGCGCACCGACATCCCGTGGGTCGGAAAATTTTCCCCAATGTGTCCTTTTTAAAATTACTCATTTTAAAATTACTCACAGTCTTTCTAAGTTAACCACCGACATCCAACTAGGATTCACTGAAGGAAAAATCACATTGGCTATCTTTTTAGATATTTCAGGCGCATACGATAACGTCAATCATCGCATCCTGTACGACATGATGATTAAAATCGGGGTTTCCCAAATGTTTGCACACAGAATCATTTCGCTGATCTCGAACCGCAAACTTTTCTTGCAAGTTGGTGACTCTCGACTTGGCCCCAGGCTTGCCAATATAGGTTTGCCTCAGGGGGGAGTCTTGAGTCCCGTATTGTTGTATGCGATATACGTGGCGGATTTGGAGGATGCTCTTTCAGATACTGTGAATATACTGCAGTACGCGGACGACGTCTGTTTGTACGCAACAGAGTCAAGCTTAGAGCGCTGTGTTGAGTTACTTCAGCAGGGCATGCGCAGGTTCAATGAATGGCTTCGTAACAAAGGATACTGACGATCTCAGAGAAAAAATCAGTAGTTTGCCCCTTTTCTAGACGTAGATCTAGTGTGTTGAGTGGTTACTTGAAATTAGACATCTTCAATTTTCCCGTTAAGAATGAAGTGAAATTTCTGGGTTTACATTTCGATCGGAAACTTACCTGGAGGAACCACGTAGAAAAAATGGTATTTAAAGCCGAAAAATTTGTTAATGTATTGCGAATGATATCACATACCCGTTGGGGAGCAGATCCAGATGTCAGCCTTTTGTTTTACAAAGGAACGGTTCGCTCTATCTTCGATTATGGGTGTATGTTATATGGATCGGCGTGTGAATCTATCCTCAGAAGGCTAGACGTAATACAATATAAATGCATCCGTTTATGCCTGGGAATGCTTCGCTCTACCCCTATTAACAATCTTCTGAACGAAGCTGGCGAAGCCCCTCTTAAAATCAGACGGGAGATTTTGTCAGACCGTCTTCTTTTAAAAATTCAGAGTTTTTTCCCTGACATGGCAAACAAGATTTCTCACCTGAATACGCTCGACCTCACCCATAAATTTTGGCAGCAAAAACCCTCTCCAATGCTTGTACGCAGCTTCCGACGACTACATTCAATAAGTATAACCTCAGATCCCGTGTACAAATTACTCAATACCACTATTCAGTTTGACCAAAGATGTACACAAAAGTTTGTGTAGGGAAAGTTGCCTTTTTAGTCAAAAGTTTTTCTTAAGAACCCCACTGGTTCCCCCTAATAAGGTGGTGGAGTCAGAGTTAAAGCTGATGGCCAACACTCATCACATCTTCACGGACGGGTCAAAGTCACAATATGGGTCTGGATGTTCGTTCTATGACCAAACGTACGACATAAGAAGCAAATTTAGACTTCCGGACAATACATCGAGCTACACTTGCGAGATGGTGGCGGTGCGAGAGGCCTTGAAATATTTCAACGGCCTTAACACGACTAATGATCTTGTTATCATTACCGATAGCAGGAGCATTCTAAAAGCAATGGACAATCCCCTAGGATATTACGGAAGCCCCAAACTAATGTTACAAGCGTTAGATATGGTATGCCAAATTAGAAAGAAAAACAAGAAAATCACTTTTTTCTGGGTACCAAGTCATTCAGGTATTTTTGGTAGTGTTGGGCATTTGACCGGTCAAAATCTTTTCCGGTCAATTGACCAGAATTTGACAATTTTGACCGGTCAAAATCTTTTTCACGCCAAATTAGGATACATATCGGGTTAAGCAAGGTGCGTTTGTGCATCAATCACTGTCAAGCTCATCCAGGAAGAAAACTACACACGAAGAAAAAAAAGTTGTTTTGATATTGGTACTTTTTTCCAATTTTGCCGTGACACCTAGTAAAGAAAACGAAACGATTTTGCATACAAACATTTTTTTTATGGCGTTTTCCATTCAATGCAATACACTCATGAGGTGCAATTTTGTCCATCCGTCCTCTCCTAATTGAAACATATGTTTATGGAGAGGACGCAGCACTGCACTTGTGTAGTGTATCGAATGGAAATTGCTATTAGAGAAAAAGCGGTGGCAAATTTTGTCAGATACTCAGGTTGTTACGAGGTCCTACTCACTGCGTTGACTCACTGCTTAATGTGGGGACCGGGATAATGAGGGAAAACTCAAATAAATTACCTCGAAGGTACCCATTTACCCGCTCCCATTACAGTTCCAGAAACTTTTGGTACGCTAACCTCTCAACAACGGAACTGAGAACTGTAAATTAACGAACTTGAATATGTTGTCGCCACGTCTTTTGTGTAGTTCTCGTTTTTTTTCTTAATTTTAGCCATACATTAGCGCTTTGTTTCAATTTTAGGTGTGAATTAGCTCTTTTTCTTCATTTTAGTAGTGTAGATTTTGACCGTGTCAAAATCTAGTCAAAATCTTTCCGGTCAATTGACCGGTCAAAATTGTCAATTGACCAGAGCCCAACAGTAATTTTTGGTAACGAGCAAGCCGACCGTCTTGCGAAACAAGCGTGCTCTACGGGAGATCAGTTAAAAATTAAAATGAATTACACTGAGTTTTTTGGGCTAAGCAAGTCAATATTATATCAAACATGGTACCACAGGTACAATACGAGTGAAACTGGCCTATTCTACGTAGGGCACAACCCAACAATAAATGATCCCCCTTGGTTCCACAACCAGAAGGTGTCAAAAAAAAACGTGTGCTCAGCTGTGTGTCGTCTCAGGACCAATCATGGAATTTGTCCGGCATATCTTAAAAAAATCAATGGGCAGACGTCTGATCAATGCGAATCGTGCCATATGGTAGGGGATCTGGAACACGTAGTCATGCATTGCAAAAAATTTACCTCAGAAAGACTTGAGCTGTTCCGCTACTTAGCGCCATTATTGGAAAATCCATTTAACTACATAACCCTATTGGCTTCCAAAGACTTAAATGTGTACAAACACCTATACCAATTTTTACTTAAGGTAGATCACGTGGTGTAATTTATAATCTAATATACTTATCTTTATACTATAATGATCAATAAAACTAATGTGTGGCTCTGGCTTTCGGGCTAATGCCAAAAAAAAAATTACTCATGAACGTATTTTTAGTTAATCAGTGATTTTTCGGCAGAAATGACCATTTCTTAGAAAAAAGAATGGTTTTTCTCTTCAAAATCGCTTGTTTCTACCTACAACATTTGAACGAGCTTTGTGATTTTTAGCATGATTGACGTCATTAAAGCATCATCCAAAGTTTTCCCTTGAACGGGGTGGACTGTGTACGCCTGTCAAAGTCCAAAAAATGTCGCTCTCGCAGCTAGCTGTCGGATAGAGTGCATTTCTCTACTGCGAATTTCGAAGTTTTCAGTTAATTTGCAATTATTTAGCCGGAAATTGATATCAAAAAGTAGAGTCATTAAGTGCACTAATTTCGTCGAATAACAGCTAAACACGCCGAAATTCGCAGTAGTGAAATGCACCCTTGCCGACAGCCAGCTGCCGGAGCGACAGTTTTTGATATTTTGGTAGGAGTGCGCATTCCATTCGGTTCGAAGGAAAACTTTGGATAAGGCTTTAATGAGTTTTAGCATGTTTTGAATCACAAAGCTCGTTCAAATTGGGTTGGTCAAAACAAGCGATTTTTAAGAGAAAAATCATTCTTTTTTTTTTCAAGAAATGGCCTTTCTGCCGAAAACTGGCTGATGAACTAAAAAAACGTTCATGAGTAATTTTAAAAAGGACAAATTGAAGAAGTTATATAAATATATTATATATCGACATCTAAGGATGTCGATACGCTTAGATTTAGTGTAGAGAAGTGGAGGCTGAATTTTTTGAAAAATTAGAGATCCACGATTTGCAAAACTTTGAGCATCTCTCAAGTCTCAAGCCCACAGAAAATAGTTGAATTTTGTCGAAAATGGCTATTCCTGCCAGAAAAAAGTGTGCTCTTTCCAAATCCATCGTCAAAAGTTGCAAATGTCAGCTGTAAACTGATCTATTCGCATTTAGTTAAGAAAAGTGATGCAAGCCTCAAAAAACGTTTAAAAAATCATATCTCGTAGGATTTTGATTTTCGGACCATGGTTTATAGGGTGTTTTCGATCGCAAATGAGGCCTATTTTCACCCAATTTTTTTTGTCACACTTATCCTGTTCCACCCTGTATTTTAATGATGTAGAAGATTTTATTACCGAAGCTAATTTTATTTTCTTTGCTGATGACACGACACTAAATGTCTCAAAAACTAGCCTGAGTGAAGCCGTTGCTGAGAGGGATAGGATCCAGGGTCTGTTGGTTGAGTGGTGTGCCTCAAATAAATTAAGTGAATAAAACAAAATCACTAGTTGTAACATTGAAGAAATATGATTCTGTAGATGATCCCGTAAAATGTCTGGGCATAACCATTGACTCTCGTTTGAAGTGGGACCATCACTGTGAGGAGCTTGCCAAAGCACTAAACAAGCAAGTTTTTCTCTTGAGAATGTTGTCGGCCAGTGTTTCGAAGAGGGTTTTATTATGTGCATATTTTGCTTTAGTACAGTCACGACTAAGTTATGCGGTCCTGGCCTGGGGGAAAGCCTGCCAAGCTAAAAGAGTGTTTTCACTACAACGGAAAGCTGTTCCCGTAATTTGTGGCATGAAATATCGAGCAGATTGCCGGTTAAAATTTGCAGAGTTACGTATTTAGACACTACCGTCTTTATACATTTTTGAATCCTTGAGAGTAATCCACAAGAATAAAGATAATAATAATAATACGGGCCAATAACCTTGCAGTCGACGCCCTGAGGAGGAGGTTTTAGTGGGTAGGCCCGGACACGGGGAGTCCCACACTCCGTGCGTAACTGGCATTTCCTCCTCCCTCTCAAAAAAAAAAAAATAATAATAATAAATAAAATACAAATAAAAAAAAAAAAAACGGAAAAGTAAATTCGCGAATTTGATCTGCTGTTGGAAACCTCCTCAATTCACCAGTTCCATTTCTTCCCTTCCGATCACTTCGGGTGGCTATTAACCGCTCCCTACTACAACCTAAGGCACTATAACCCGAGTATGCTTGCCCGCCATATTGAGCTCTAATGACTAAGTTATGCTATATCGGATAATAGAATGGAGAAGCTTTTTTATTTCTTTCTTTCAAGATTTTATTGTTTTATGTTGGTTTTATGCTTCCTATATTCACATATTAATTGCAATTTATTGATCGGTGATGTCGCTGAGCTTCTTTTTACGTTGCATAATCGTTTTTTCTAGGCACGATTTATGATTGACTCTGAAAAAGCTTCTTGCACCAACCATCTGAATTTGATTCCTCAAATAATTCTAAGGCGAAAATTAACGTAAGTTACTACGCCCTGTGAATGTTACCGACGATAACGATGTTATTGGCGTCTTATAGCCTGGGAACGAACAGCGTATATTGTCGCTTCAGCGTGAATTGCGAGAGATCAATCGCCTACTAGGAGAGCACGAAGAAATGGTGGTTTTAAAACTGTCTTGGGCATCTTCGTCTTAAGGGATTATTTAGTTTAATCGACATATCAAGTATTGAAGAGTGACCAGGCAGACCCTTTTTCGACCACCCAGCCCAGACTGAAGGCCCTTTTCCTTGTTCAAGATTTCGTTCATCAGGCATTGCTCTCGCAAATTGAAAATTGTAAGATTTCAGTGTTCCCAGTGATATGGTTTTCCACTCGTTCATTCTAAATTAAAATGGTATGTTGATGGTGAAAAGAAAACTGGTGAAAAATTGAAGTGATAGGTTTCTTATTTTTTTGGTGAGGTGGGCATTGTGGAGAGCTCGTCGTTTCTGGAAATTATTCTCGTGTGAAGACAAACACAGAGAACAATTCCCCGATAGAAACATTTTGTTTTCAGTACACTAGAACACTAGAAATTATATTTACCTCACAAAGAACTGAATGAATAGTTGGGACTGGGACCCGTTTATCCTGCCTGCAATTTTGAAGCCAGCGCTGTCTTCTTTCATTCTCTAGGGGAAATCGAAACATTCAAAATCCCTTTTTACGCTATTTGAACATTAAATTCGTTCATTAAAAGAACTGCTAAAAGAACTAAACTGTTAAAAGAAATGATTCTTCAAGTTATAAGCGTTTTTAGGAATTGTTAAATGATGAAAAGGCCTCTGGGAGCACTTAGGAACACGAACACTGGTCTTAAACGAGATAGACGAAAATTACTTTACACGCGCTTATTCTTTACCTAAATTAATATCATTTGGTGAAATAATGCCTAACTGTGGCCTCTCAGACGATCAGAAGAACTAATTCCAAATTAATATACAATAAGTGCTAGTTTACTAGCTAAACAATACCATTAAACGTGAACAGTACACACTATCTTTTCTTGACAGAAGAGCACAATATGGCGGCCAAGCATACCTGGTTTAAAGGTTCTCTACTACAACCGTGCCTCACTCTGATAAAAAGTTAGGCACAGTTGTAATGTTTTGGTTCCTTATCAGTGGACGATTACAACAGCCATAGATATAGAAACATGGATTGCTAGTTGATATAGGGAAAACCACAGCTAGCATCCCCACCACAATTTAAGACAAAGTGCAGGTTCGTTTGCAGTATAACAGTCAAGTTGGTAGGCTTGAAACCTACCACGATCCGCTTTTCCTAACCCACCATCTTCTCTCCACACATGCAGTGTTTGCCAAATAACGAACCCTGTTTCTTCATTTTGAAAATCCATTTTTAAAGAACTTCACTTACAGCGAGGCACTGTCAAGGACATTGTTTAAACGTACGAAATAAATGCGCTTTGAACAATACTCCAAAAAAAGATGAATCCCTTAAGTAGGTGTTTGAATCTGTTACTTCGTAAGTCAATCGGGGCGGTAAATGATTCTGACATGGTGGGAGGAGAGGTTGCAAATTGTTTTCGTAACCTTTATTTAGTCTTAAATCCATGGGCAGTGAGGTAAGTGCGGGGTGGCTGCATTTTTAACAACTTCGTCCCCACCACGTTAGCAATCCATGTTTCAATATCTATGACAACAGCTCCCCACTACAACCTTTCCAGACTTTTTACCTATCACATTTTGAATTTTCCTTCAATATCGGTGTTCCACTGCTCAAGTGTTGGATGTAGCCACTGAATTTAAACTATGTAATCTCAGGAGCGCAAACGAGATGCTACTACAATTACATCGATTACAAACCTTGTGTATCGATTATTTAACGTATTTTTCCACCACTACCACTATCCCCCCCTGGTGTTGCCGGATCGTGCACGGCATTTGGGAATTCAAGCTATCGGATACGAGGTCTGGCGGATTTCCGGGTGAACTACTAGAAAAAGTACTCTTTTCTCAACATCGCCCCACGAAAGTGCCGGTTTGAGTGATGATTTTGTATCGTTTTACTATTGCTTCAACAATTTTTATTTTTGCTGGAGCTACTAGGCGTTTTCCATGGCTAAGTATGTATTGATATATACATTTTCTTGAGGTAATCATGCTAATATATATATATTTTCTGTCAGCGCATGTGTGAATCGTCAGTGACGTGATCGACCCCGGCCTAATGCCAAACTGAAGCAACGCCAGAAAAGTCGTGTCGTGCCCATCGCTAAAATTGAGCGAAGCTATACATACTTTTCCCCAAAGAATATGCGATAAAAACTTATTAATGCAGTAGTTCCTTTATTAAGGGGTCCATACACGTACAATAATTATTGCGCAATAAATTTGTACAATATTTCCTTTCCAGATGTTTACGGATAAAAAAAAGAAACGAGTTGTTCAATTGTGCAACCCACAAACGTTCAATTTTATTGTACAACCCCTACACTTACACGAGCAAGTTTTTTGTTAAAAAAAATATGTTCAATCTGTCTGCAAACAGACAATTTCGGGCTTGGAACATCTGTTAATTTTTTAAAAAATGGCCACTTCGATAAAAAAAAAAAACAAACTTAAGTCCGTATTTATGAACGTTCTTTGAGTCAAGGAACCGTTGAGACCATTTGAACCGTTTTTCAAATTTCATCCCAGAAGTTACTTTAAATTTGCCTTGAACTTTTACCTTGTAATTTCATGCTCATATCACTTCGACTTATTTGAAAAAAGGAAAACTCTACTGCATATGCGGAATTTCCTGAAGATTAAAACGAGTCAGGTTTTGGTGCAGAAATAAGGAGAGGAAGTGTATGCCGAGTAGTAGTAGAGGGATGAAGGGAGGGGGGTCAAGGAATCATCACTGCAGTTCCGCCTTAAGCGCATTTTTTCGGAGTAAGAATACAATCACAAAACGAACAAATTACCAGACCATTAATGAGTAGGGAATGCTACAGAACAGAAATATGACCAAGCCAAGCTTCCCTGAGGTTCATTATTTACACCCCTTTTATCAGAATAAAGGAGATTTCCCATGCCATCAGTGGCTATCGAAGCCGCCTTTGAAGTCCTCTTGTTAAGGAAGTTCAACACATTTGAATGAAAAACAGATGCACCTACTGTTTTGTTGGTGTTGCCGGTGTTTTTCAGGAGAGGGAATTCCCACCGAGGCATTTCTTTTTGGAAGCTTAGATTTTTTTCATCATTCGGCCACTCGTAAAATTGACTTGTGTAGACTATGTGCCGAGTAACATGATGTGAAAGGACTCCGCCTGTACTACGGTAAGATGCCACGATAATTTGTGACACCGTTTTACAGATATTTGTAAACCTTTCGTACTATTAGAGTTTATTTGTTTTCTAGAAGGATAGTCCAGTCAAATCGTATAAACAAAATACCATACGTGGACAAAAACCTCGTCTTTGATTTTTTCACTTTATTCCATGTTTTTTGGGGTGAGGAACACGAATCTGAAGAGATCCAACACAATTTCCTTGTGCGTTTTGAGAAAATCACGAAAAACTGATAATTTTTGGCACTTTTTTAGTTTTTCGCTTGCAACTCCTCAATGACGCCTTCTACGGAAAATTGTACCCTGTTTCTTTTGAAGAGCATCAAGTTCTGCGTCGAATCACTTTTTCTTTTGTCACAATTGACCCAACCGTTTCGCCGGTATTGATTTTTTTAAATGGTCATTTTTAGTTGCTTTTGGCAAAAGTGTGTGAAAAAATAAAAGTAGTTCAACTCTCAGTTGAGTGATGTAATCTCTGACGCTACCTATCCTATAAGACTGGTGATATGGTGAGTTTTAACATTTGTGGACAAATTCAGTGGGCATTGCCACTTTTTTTTTAAACAAAACCTATTTTCCTATTTTCATCGCCCTGAATAGAATATTTTCGGGGTCTTGAAAAATTTGGCAAATGTGATTTCTGACTGTAAATTTTACCAGCTTTTACTGAAAAATAGTGCAATTTTCATCGAAGGCTTCGTTCGATAGTTATAGGCAAATACGTTCGGCTGAAGAAAGGAGTTATTGGGAAATTACTCATTTTGCGAATTTCCCACTACGTTTTATTGCAACTTATCGGGTCTTTATAAAAACGCCATAGATGACTCCTTGTAGGAAATTTAACGAGCAATCAGATGAGTTTCTTTAAAGTTTAATCGGATGGATAGTTTTTGAGTTATAGGCCGAAATGTGACAAAAAAACGTTTTATTGCAGCAAATTTCAAATTGTTTGACGTTATGGCCCAGTCTTATATTAATCTTCAAATGAAATTTCATATAATAGGTCTGGGCCCTATTGCACAATGTTTTATTAGCTAATATTACAGCTGTTTTATTAGCTAATATTAGCTATATTATTAGCTAATAAAACATTGTGCAATAGGGCCCAGATAGAAAATTCAATCAGCTTTCAGATCGTTTTTCATAGAAAAAAATTGGACTACTAGTTCTCGAGCTACTGGTAAAAATGTGCAGAAAAACGTGGTTTTCTGGGCCGCCTTTTTTCGCGTTTTTTGTCGCTAACTGATACCACTGAATTTTTCTGTAGGTTTCAAGGCACTTCTCTTATGTAAAATTCAATTCTGAAAACTTCGATTTCTTGACATTTTTCGATTGGAACAGCCGTTTTTAAGTTGCAGCTGCCTTAGTAATTTTTATTAATTTTACCAAAAGTGGCTAAAAATGACCATTTCACAAAATTAATACCGGTGAAACTGCTGGGTCAATTGTGACAAAAGAAAGAACGATTCGACGCAGAATTCAATGCTTTTCAAAAAGTGAGAGGTTAACATTTTCCGTAGAATGCGTCATGAAGGAGTTATAAGCAAAAAACTGAAAAAAGTGCGAAAAATGAGCAGTTTTTCGCGATTTTCTCAAAACGCACAGGGACATTTTGTTGGATCTCTTCAGATTCGTGTTTCTCACCCCAAAAAACATAGAATAAAGTGAAAAAATCGAAGACGAGATTTTTGTCCACGTGGAACTACCGTTTGACTGGACTAGGAGGGCCGGGAACTCGGAACTCATGTAACTAAATCTGAGACGAATGCATAACTTGAATTCATCAGAAAATGCGTTGCTATTCGAGGTTCGAGAAGTCCTCCGTGGGATGTATATGACGTTCAATACTTCCTATTGCGATGGCTTAAGTTTTCGTCGATAAATGTTCATATGTAGTCGCTTCAAACTAAGCCTTGAAAGGCATACCCATGAAGGCTGAAGGGTATGAAAATGGTATGCGATTCTTGTGCGTTTTAAGACTATAAAATTGCAATGCTGTTGGCTCTGCTTTTCAGTGGAGTTGGGCGATGGCAGTGCACAGATGTTAACGGAGGATTTTACGACGGTGCCCAATTATTCATCCAGAAGTGTGAGAACTTAGCAAACTAATGCACGTCTGAATGTTCTCTAGATTTCAAAATGTGCACTAACGCGTGTCTTCGTTATCTTTAGGCCATTTTCTTAGCGATGCCTGATGTCTCAAGCCCTATGTTTTGCATACCTATAATATTTATCGTCGTTGAGCTGGAGCCTCATTTCTTCGAAACTACTGGGATGCATGCAAAAATGGTGCTGGTAGATGGTGCTGGTAGATGGTGCTGGTAGATGGTGCTGGTAGATGGTGCTGGTAGGTGGTGCTGGTAGATGGTGCTGGTAGATGATGCTGGTAGATGGTGCTGGTAGATGGTCTACCATCTACCAGCACTATCCACGGTGCTGGTAGATGGTGCTGGTGGATGGTGCTGGTGGATGGTGCTGGTGGATGGTGCTGGTGGATGGTTCTGGTAGACGGTGATGGTAGATGATGCTGGTAGAAGATGCTGGTAGATGGTGCTGGTAGATGGTGCTGGTAGATGGTGCTGGTAGATGGTGCTGGTAGATGGTGCTGGTAGATGATGCTGATAGATGGTGCTGGTAGATGGTGCTGGTAGATGGTGCTGGTAGATGGTGCTGGTAGATGGTGCTGGTAGATGGTGCTGGTAGATGATGCTGGTAGATGGTGCTTGAAGATGGAGCTGGTAAATGGTGCTGGTAAATGGTGCTGGTAGATGG
Source organism: Corythucha ciliata (assembly GCA_038030265.1). Lineage (NCBI taxonomy): Eukaryota > Metazoa > Arthropoda > Insecta > Hemiptera > Tingidae > Corythucha > Corythucha ciliata. The sequence continues at coordinate 29,655,122 of CM075938.1, forward strand.
TGCTGGTAGATGGTGCTGGTAGATCGTGCTGGTAGATAGTGCTGTTGGATGGTGCTGTTGGATGGTGCTGGTAGATGGTGCTGGTAGATGGTGCTGGTAGATGGTGCTGTTGGATGGTGCTGGTAGATGGTGCTGGTAGTTGGTGCTGGTAGATGGTGCTGGTGGATGGTGCTGGTGGATGGTGCTGGTGGATGGTTCTGGTAGACGGTGATGGTAGATGATGCTGGTAGAAGATGCTGGTAGATGGTGCTGGTAGATGGTGCTGGTAGATGGTGCTGGTAGATGGTGCTGGTAGATGATGCTGGTAGACGGTGCTGGTAGATGGTGCTGGTAGATGGTGCTGGTAGATGGTGCTGGTAGATGATGCTGGTAGATGGTGCTTGAAGATGGAGCTGGTAAATGGTGCTGGTAAATGGTGCTGGTAGATGGTGCTGGTAGATGGTGCTGGAAGATGGTGCTGGTAGATGGTGCTGGTAGATGGTGCTGGTAGATGGTGCTGGTAGATGGTGCTGGTAGATGGTGCTTGAAGATGGAGCTGGTAAATGGTGCTGGTAAATGGTGCTGGTAGATGGTGCTGGTAGATGGTGCTGGTAGATGGTGCTGGTAGATGGTGCTGGTAGATTGTGCTGGTAGATGGTGCTGGTAGATGGTGCTGGTAGATGGTGCTGGTAGATGGTGCTTGAAGATGGAGCTGGTAAATGGTGCTGGTAAATGGTGCTGGTAGATGGTGCTGGTAGATGGTGCTGGTAGATGGTGCTGGTAGATGGTGCTGGTAGATGGTGCTGGTAGATTGTGCTGGAAGTTGGTGCTGGTAGATGGTGCTGGTAGATGTTGCTGGTAGAAGATGCTGGTTGATGGTGCTGGTAGGTGGTGCTGGTAGGTGGTGCTGGTAGATGGTGCTGGTAGATGGTGCTGGTAGATGGTGCTGGTAGATGGTGCTGGTAGATGGTGCTGGTAGATGGTGCTGGTAGATGGTGCTGGTAGATGGTGCTGGAAGATGGTGCTGGTTGATAGTATTGGTAGATGGTGCTGGTAGATGGTGCTGGTAAGATAATGCTGGTAGATGGTGCTGGTAGATGGTGCTGGTAGATGTTGCTGGTAGGTGGTGCTTGTAGGTGGTGGTACATGGTGCTTGAAAATGGTGCTGAACGATGGTGCTGGAAGATAGTGCTGTATCACTCTACCAGCACCCTATTCCAGCACCATCTACCAGCATCATCCAACAGAATCAAGTTCAAGTACCAACTTCCAGCACCATCTTCCAGCACCATCTACCAGCACCATCCACCAGCACCATCTACCAGCATCCTCAACCAGCACAATATACCAGAACCATCTACCAGCATCATCTACCATCACCATTTACCAGTACTATCTGCAAGTATCATTTACCAGTACCATCTACCTGCACTATCTACCAGCAGCATCCATAAAAACCATCTACCAGCAACATCCACCAGCACCATCTACCAGCACCATCAGCCAGCACCATCAACTAGCATCTACCAGCATCGTCTGGTATCATGGTGCTAGTAAATGGTCTACCATCTACGAGCGATGGTGCTGATAGATGGTGCTAGTAAATGGTCTACCATCTACGAGCACCATCTATCAGCATCATATAGCAGCACTATATTTCAGCACCGTCTACCAATACCATCTACTGGCAGTATCCACCAGCACCATCTACCAGCACCATCTACCAGCACAATCTAAAAGCACCATCAGCCAGCACCATCAACTAGCATCTACCAGCATCGTCTGGTACTATAGTGCTAGTAGATGGTTCACTATCTACCACCACCATTCACCATCACCATCCACTGGCATCTACCAGCATTATCTGGTATTATGATGCAAGTAGATGGTCTACCATCTACCAGCACCATCTATCAACACCATACACGGTGCTGATAGATGGTGCTGGTGGATGGTGCTGGTGGATGGTGCTGGTGGATGGTGCTGGTGGATGGTTCTGGTAGACGGTGATGGTAGATGATGCTGGTAGAAGATGCTGGTAGATGGTGCTGGTAGATGGTGCTGGTAGATGGTGCTGGTAGATGGTGCTGGTAGATGGTGCTGGTAGATGGTGCTGGTAGATGGTGCTGGTAGATGGTGCTGGTAGATCGTGCTGGTAGATGGTGCTGGTAGATGGTGCTGGTAGATGGTGCTGGTAGATGGTGCTGGTAGATGGTGCTGGTAGATGGTGCTGGTAGATGGTGCTGGTAGATGGTGCTGGTGGATGGTGCTGGTGGATGGTGCTGGTGGATGGTTCTGGTAGATGGTGATGGTAGATGATGCTGGTAGAAGATGCTGGTAGAAGATGCTGGTAGATGGTGCTGGTAGATGGTGCTGGTAGATGGTGCTGGTAGATGGTGCTGGTAGATGGTGCTGGTAAATGGTGCTGGTAGATGGTGCTGGTAGATGGTGCTGGTAGATGGTGCTGGTAGATGATGCTGGTAGAAGATGCTGGTAGATGGTGCTGGTAGATGGTGCTGGTAGATGGTGCTGGTAGATGGTGCTGGTAGATGGTGCTGGTAAATGGTGCTGGTAGATGGTGCTGGTAGATAGTGCTGGTAGATGGTGCTGGTAGATGGTGCTGGTATATGGTGTTCGAAGATGGAGCTGGTAGATGGTGCTGGTAGATGGTGCTGGTAGGTGGTGCTTGTAGATGGTGCTGGTAGATGTTGCTGGCGGATGGTGCTGGTGGATAGTGCTGGTAGATGGTGCTGGAAGTTGGTGCTGGTAGATGGTTCTGGTAGATGGTGCTGGTAGATGGTGCTGGTAGATGGTGCTGGTAGATGGTGCTGGTAGATGATGCTGGTAGATGGTGCTGGTAGATGATGCTGGTAGATGGTGCTTGAAGATGGAGCTGGTAAATGGTGCTGGTAAATGGTGCTGGTAGATGGTGCTGGTAGATAGTGCTGGAAGATGGTGCTGGTAGATGGTGCTGTTGGATGGTGCTGGTAGATGGTGCTGGTAGATGGTGCTGGTAAATGGTGCTGGTAGATGGTGCTGGTAGATGGTGCTGGTAGATCGTGCTGGTAGATGGTGCTGTTGGATGGTGCTGGTAGATGGTGCTGGTAGATGGTGCTGGTAGATGGTGCTGGTAGATGGTGCTGGTAGATGGTGCTGGTAGATGGTGCTGGTAGATGGTGCTGGTAGATGGTGCTGGTAGATGGTGCTGGTAGATGGTGCTGGTAGATGGTGCTGGTAGATGGTGCTGGTAGATGGTGCTGGTAGATGGTGCTGGTAGATGGTGCTGGTAGATGGTGCTGGTAGATGGTGCTGGTAGATGGTGCTGGTAGATGGTGCTGGTAGATGGTGCTGGTAGATGGTGCTTGTAGATGGTGCTGGTAGATAGTGCTGGTAGATGGTGCTGGTAGGTGGTGCTTGTAGATGGTGCTGGTAGATGTTGCTGGTGGATGGTGCTGGTGGATAGTGCTGGTAGATGGTGCTGGAAGTTGGTGCTGGTAGATGGTTCTGGTAGATGGTGCTGGTAGATGGTGCTGGTAGATAGTGCTGGTAGATGGTGCTGGTAGATGATGCTGGTAGATGGTGCTCGAAGATGGAGCTGGTAAATGGTGCTGGTAAATGGTGCTGGTAGATGGTGCTGGTAGATGGTGCTGGTAGATGGTGCAGGTAGATGGTGCTGTTGGATGGTGCTGGTAGATGGTGCTGGTAGTTGGTGCTGGTAGATGGTGCTGGTGGATGGTGCTGGTGGATGGTGCTGGTGGATGGTGCTGGTGGATGGTTCTGGTAGACGGTGATGGTAGATGATGCTGGTAGAAGATGCTGGTAGATGGTGCTGGTAGATGGTGCTGGTAGATGGTGCTGGTAGATGGTGCTGGTAGATGGTGCTGGTAGATGGTGCTGGTAGATGGTGCTGGTAGATGGTGCTGGTAGATGGTGCTGGTAGATGATGCTGGTAGATGGTGCTTGAAGATGGAGCTGGTAGATGGTGCTGGTAAATGGTGCTGGTAGATGGTGCTGGTAGATGGTGCTGGAAGATGGTGCTGGTAGATGGTGCTGGTAGATGGTGCTGGTAGATGGTGCTGGTAGATGGTGCTGGTAGATGGTGCTGGTAGATGGTGCTGGTAGATGGTGCTGGTAGATGGTGCTGGTAGATGGTGCTGGTAGATGGTGCTGGTAGATGGTGCTGGTGGATGGTGCTGGTAGATGGTGCTGGTAGATGGTGCTGGTAGATGGTGCTGGTAGATGGTGCTAGTAGATAGTGCTGGTAGATGGTGCTGGTAGATGGTGCTGGTAGATGATGCTGGTAGATGTTGCTGGTAGATGGTGCTGGTAGATGGTGCTGGCGGATGGTGCTGGTAGATGGTGCTGGTAGATGGTGCTGGTAGATGGTGCTGGTAGATGGTGCTGGTAGATGGTGCTGGTAGATGGTGCTGGTAGATGTTGCTGGTAGATGGTGCTGGTAGATGGTGCTGGTAGATGGTGCTGGTAGATGGTGCTAGTAGATGGTGCTGGTAGATGGTGCTGGGAGATGGTGCGGGTAGATGGTGCTGGTAGATGGTGCTGGTAGATGGTGCTAATAGATGGTGCTGGTAGATGGTGCTGGTAGATGGTGCTGGTAGATGGTGCTGGTAGATGGTGCTGGTAGATGTTGCTGGTAGATGGTGCTGGTAGATGGTGCTGGTAGATGGTGCTGGTAGATGGTGCTGGTAGATGGTGCTAGTAGATGGTGCTGGTAGATGTTGCTGGTAGATGGTGCTGGTAGATGGTGCTAGTAGATGGTGCTGGTAGATGGTGCTGGTAGATGGTGCTAGTAGATGGTGCTGGTAGATGTTGCTGGTAGATGGTGCTGGTAGATGGTGCTGGTAGATGGTGCTGGTAGATGTTGCTGGTAGATGGTGCTGGTAGATGATGCTGGTAGATGGTGCTAATAGATGGTGCTGGTAGATGGTGCTGGTAGATGGTGCTGGTAGATGGTGCTGGTAGATGGTGCTGGTAGATGATGCTGGTAGATGGTGCAGGTAGATAGTGCTGGTAGATGATGCTGGTAGATGATGCTGGTAGATGATGCTGGTAGATGATGCTGGTAGATGGTGCTGGTAGATGGTGCTGGTAGATGGTGCTGGTAGATGGTGCTGGTAGATGGTGCTGGTAGATGGTGCTGGTAGATGGTGCTGGTAGATGGTGCTGGTAGATGGTGCTGGTAGATGGTGCTGGTAGATGGTGCTGGTAGATGGTGCTGGTAGATGTTGCTGGTAGATGGTGCTGGTAGATGGTGCTGGTAGATGGTGCTGGTAGATGGTGCTGGTAGATGGTGCTGGTAGATGGTGCTGGTAGATGGTGCTGGTAGATGGTGCTGGTAGATGGTGCTGGTAGATGGTGCTGGTAGATGGTGCTGGTAGATGGTGCTGGTAGATGGTGCCGGTAGATGGTGCTGGTAGATGGTGCTGGTAGATATTGCTGGTAGATGGTGCTGGTAGATGGTGCTGGTAGATGGTGCTGGTAGATGGTGCTGGTAGATGGTGCTAGTAGATGTTGCTGGTAGATGTTGCTGGTAGATGGTGCTGGTAGATGGTGCTGGTAGATGTTGCTGGTAGATGATGCTGGTATATGATGCTGGTAGATGGTGCTGGTAGATGGTGCTTGTAGATGGTGCTGGTAGATGATGCTGGTAGATGGTGCTGGTAGATGGTGCTGGTAGATGGTGCTGGTAGATGGTGCGGGTAGATGGTGCTGGTAGATGGTGCTGGTAGATGGTGCTAGTAGATGGTGCTGGTAGATGTTGCTGGTAGATGGTGCTGGTAGATGGTGCTGGTAGATGGTGCTGGTAGATGGTGCTAGTAGATGGTGCTGGTAGATGTTGCTGGTAGATGGTGCAGGTAGATAGTGCTGGTAGATATTGCTGGTAGATGGTGCTGGTAGATGGTGCTGGTAGATGGTGCTGGTAGATGGTGCTGGTAGATGGTGTTAGTAGATGTTGCTGGTAGATGTTGCTGGTAGATGA